>JAADVT010000604.1:0-19927 GCA_023335895.1 Pythium rishiriense
CCCCCCCCCCCCCCCCCCCACGCGCGCCTCCCGTGACCACCCGAGGCCACTGAATTTTGGCGGCCTGTCTACGTTGGGAGCTGTTGGAATAAGAACCCAAACACGATGGCGAGTCGACCGAGCGCGGCGCAGCCGCAGGCGCCGTCGTCCCTGCCAGGTGCCAAGGCGGGTGCAGCGATCCCGCCGGCGCTCGCGGCGCTGCGTGGTGCACCCGGTGGCGGCACGCCCAAGAATTTCGGCCCGCCGACGCTGCAGAGCGACACGGTTGTGTTCCAGGCCGCCAAGATCCCGCCTTCGTCGGCTCGCCATGCGTCCGCTCCGGGCACGGCGGGGCTCGCTCCGTCAGTGCGTACTGGCGGTGCGTACAGCAGCGCCAGGGAGATCGATGCGGCGCGGCGTGGAGGTGCGTATGGTCCACCCGGTGCGATCCCAGGCCGCGCACCGTATGATCGACCGCCTTCGCCACCGCGGCGCCATCCGCCTGTCGAGGCAGGATACCATGGTGGTGGGCACATGCATGGTGCACCAGACATGATGCCACCCCAACGCCGTCCGCGCAGTCCGCCGCAACCAGGGTCAAGAGACCGTGCCAGTGTCGATATACCGCGTGGGCACCCGGGCATGGATGGATTGACTCCTCCGCGGGGCATGCCCCCGAACCAGCGAGACTCGAAAGAGTTTACACACTTGATGGAAGATGCGGCTATCGCGCAGCGAACATCTGCACCGCCTGCGGATCCAGTTGGTGGTACTCAGAGAGCTCCAAAGCGGCAAGCGCGTCCATCAAGCGCCGAGAGCAAAGCCAGCAATGGAGGGCGCAGCGGAGTGATCCAGCTGACGGTCCGTGTCATGAAAGATGGAGAGAAGCTCGGGTTTGGCATCCGGAACGACTCAAATCGGAAGCTGAAGGTGTCGACGCTGCAGACCAACTCCACAGCCGCCAAGTCGACGCTCAAGATTGGCGACACTATCTTGTCTGTGAATGGCATTGACTTAACAGGAATGGGCTTCCTTGAGGTCATCCAGCAACTCAAGGCCACCAAGCCCGGGGAGCTTGTTTTTGATATAGAACGCTCGCTCGACGAAGACGATACCTTGAGCGGGGCAGAAGGTAGCCAGCAAGGCGAGACAATGGACCTCGACTCGCCGCTAAGTGTTGCCGAGAAACGGTTTGGTCCATCAGCGACGCGATCGAGTCCGGGGCCAGGAGTCACACAACTGCCTCAGCAACAGCGGCGTCCAGAGCGGTCCGACATGTTGCAAGCTGCGCAACCAGCGACGGCCACTCCACCTCCACCGCCTTCTCAGCAGAGAGGTCTAGGAGCCCCTCGCGAAAGACTGCCCATGAATGGTCCTTCCAGTGCAGCTGTGGGTAGGGACGTCATGGTTCCTCAGTATGCCCAAGGCGTGGAGGGATATGCCGCAGGAGGCGTGCCCGAGCCACCACGTAAGCGTCCACGACCGTACGTTTGCATCGATTTCTTGTGGCGATTAAAGACACGTGTAACTTATGGCGTCCTTTGAATTATATAGGGCTTCGATGACGCCAGCGCAAGTCGACATGGAGTTGGCGCGTATGGACAAACAACACCGAGCTGTGCTTGGCGCGCTGACGTTGGAGTTGAAGAAGGAACGGACAGAGAAGCTGAACCTTGAAGAAAAGAACACGGCGCTGCGTAAGCGACTCCAGAACATGCTCATTGAATGTGATGAAGTGCGTGTAAAAGCCGGATCAACAGTCGCGTCGATTAAGGAGCACGCCCAGCGTGATATCCACGAGCTGAAGCAGGCTCTTCAGGCTGCACGCGCGCAGCTTCGCCTCCAGGACCGTGGACCTGACGTCGGGCGAACCGATTCGATCGTCAACGAACTGCTCTCGACCAAAGAGCAATTGAACAGGTTGCGAAAAATCGAGATGGAGCGCGCTACGAATCTGTCAAATCGGTACAATTTGGAGAGCCGCCAAGCCGAGCGAGAGGCCAGTCGGACGCGTGACCAGCTGATTACTTTGTTCACCACTCAGCTCAGGGAAATCGCACGACGCAATTACAACAACAGCGGCGTGCGCACAGGGAAAGATAGTGGCAGCTCCAATGTCGTGGTGCAGATGGAAGGCTTGCGAAGACTGGCGTTTGTCAAGATGTTTGGGCTACCCTGTAGCTACGAATGGTACACGTCGGACGACTTCTACTCGACCACACTAGTGCGCCATTCGCTACCCAAGCAGGAGAACGTAATGGACATCTTTGGCAACAGGCTTTGCCATGAAGAGCGCGCAGGACTCTTTCTTGTCGCCATAGCACCTATGGTACGTGCAACCTATGCATTTCATGCACCTCGACTCTTTCACTGACGGTTCCCATTTCTCCAGAACGTGGCGTACGACCCGACGACCGAGAAGCTGACGCTTTCGTGCTCTTGGATCGAGCAGAATCAAGTGCGCGAGCTCGCGCGGAACTTTCGCTTTTGATAATAGAAGGGCTATTGTAGTGGCACTCGCGTCGTCGAAGACCACACGTCGATAATTTCAAAATGGAAAAAGATGTAACCCACGCGCTCGTCGTCAGTGGTGCAGCTCAAAGGAATCCTTGGCGTGCTGGACCCAATAGGGACGCCCAACGCATCAACGCAGCGCCTTGAGAGTGACGTTGAGAGCTTCGAATAACGGAGCCCGTCAGCAGGGATGGGAGGAGCAGAACTTTCGAACGATGGAAGATGGGTTCGTTTTGCAGTATTACCACCATCCCAGCTGCACTGCGCCTCGTACGTGGTTATCAAAATAGGGTAGCATATTGATTCCCGGCCAGTATCAATTGTATCATAAATTCACCTTCTTTTGGTAACACAGTGGCTGAGATATATCGTGTTATGGTGATTTTGGGGCGGTTGCGACGGTCTCATGTCACTCCCACGGGGGAGCTCTTCCCGTTTGCGCGACTGGCCATTGTCATCTTTCTCAACGGGACGGGAGCTGGGTGTGGGCCTTGGCCATCCGTTGTGCCTGTCTCGCCGTGTGATCCGCCCTCCGATCCGGGCCACTCGCCGTTCTTGCTCGTCGCTCCATTCGACCCGCCACGATGCTCTCGCCGGCGCTGAGCGGCGCGGCTCGGAGCCGCCTCCGCACGCCACGGCAGCAGGCCACGGGCCCGCGCGGCAGTCTCGCGCGCACAACCTCGCTCACGGCCGGCGGCAACGGGAATTTGCGTCGCCACGGCAGCTGGGGCGAGCTGCCGTCGCCCGTGCGGCTCGAGCTGCCAACGACCGCGAGCGCGCGCGCCAACGGCCGCGAGTCGCAGCGGCTGCTCGTAGCGAATAGCAACGGCGACGACGACCCGATGGACACGACGGCGCCGCTGACTATCGCGCGTATCACGAACGCCGTGCTCTACGGCGTGATCAACTCGATCCTCACGATCCCGTGCATGTACGGCTACGCCGCGATCATCTTCAGCCACCACGATTTCGTGACCTACATGCCGTCGCTCTCGAAGCTCGTGATGTTCTCCAGCGTGGTCCACCAGGTCATGTTTACCGTGCTCAGCTCGCTGCCCTTTGCGATCGGACAAGTCCAGGATGCCGGGCTCATCTTTCTCAGTGCCATGGCCACGTCGATCTGCTCGACGCTCGGCGCGGCCGTGCCGCTCGAGGCCAAAATCGCGACGGTCGTGGTCGTGATCGGCCTCGCGACGGCCTCGCTCGGACTCTGCCTCGTGCTCATCGGTCGCTTCAAGCTCGCTGGACTCGTATCATACCTACCCATGCCGGTGGTTGGTGGCTACCTCGCGTTCATCGGGCTCTTCTGTCTCTACGCTGGGCTCTCGCTCAGCACGGGGCTTGTCATCAACGACTTCACGTCGCTCGCCCAGCTCTGGCATACCGAGTATATCGTGCTGTCGATCCCCGGCGTGCTGGGTGGGCTCGTGCTGCTGCTCGTGTCGCAGCGCTGCGAGAACTCGTTTGCGCTGCCGGCGTGCATTCTCGGCATGCCGCTGCTGTTCTTCGTGGCCATGTGGCTCTACGGCGCATCGCTCGATGACGCACGCGAGTTTGGCTGGATCGCGCCCGACGCGCCGCCAGCGAGTTTCCTCCAGATGTGGGAGATCTTTGACTTTGGGCAGGTCCACTGGTCCGTGATCGTGCAGCAGCTCCCGACGTGGCTTGGCATGGTGTTCGTCGTAGCGTTCTCGTCGTGCCTTGACGTCGCCGCGATCGAGATGGACATGGGCCGCCGCCTCGACATTAACCACGAGCTGTCGTCTGTCGGCTGGTCCAACGTGGTGAGTGGTCTCTTTGGCGGCTACACGGGATCGTACATCTTTTCGCAGACCATCTTCACGTTCCGCGCCAAGACCAACTCGCGTATTGTCGGTGTCTGCGTGATCATCTCGGAGTTTGCGATTGTTCTCTTGCCGCTTTCGGTCATGAGTTACGTGCCACGTTTTTTCTTTGCGGCCACGCTCATCTTCATAGCCATTGATCTCATGGTCGAGTGGCTCGTGCACGTGTACCACAAGGTGCTGCTGCGCGAGTATTTTGTGCTGTGGGCCTCGTTCATCGCGATCAACTGGGTCTCGCTCGAGATGGGCATGCTGCTGGGCATCGGGTTTGCGATCCTCAATTTCTTGCTCGGCTACTCGCAGGTCGGCGTCGTCACGCGTGCGTTCAAGCGGTCGACTGCTGTCCGCAAGTACGCCGCGCGCACGTATCTCACACAAAAGCGCGACGCGATCGTGTTGCTCGAGCTCCACGGGTATTTGTTCTTTGGTTCATCCGTGCGCATCCTTGAGGACGTTCAGAAGGCCGTGTACGTGGTCAAGAAGAACGCACCACCCGTCAAGCTACCGGCGCGGAACAAGACGATCACGTACTCGGGCGGCATGCCGCTCACGCCGCTCGCCAAGCATCAGCATTATGAGGTCATGGTGGAGTGCCTCGACGGTAGCCTGGCGACCGAGCCCGAGGGTCTCCCGACCGAATTCGTGGTCATGGACTTTAGCCGCGTCTCGGGTATGGACGCTACGGCTGCACGCTCGTCGCTCATGATCCTGCAGCAGCTTTGCAAGCGCCAGGGAATCCGAGTGCTCTTCGCGGACGCGCTGCCCGAGATCCGCCGAATTCTTATGCAGAATGAGATTGCCGAGACCGCCGACTTTTTCCCGACAGCCGACATTGCGCTCGAGTACTGTGAGAACCGGCTGCTGGAGCGCAGCCCGGACGCCGGGCCGACCCCCGAGACGACGCAAGACCGCGACCTGGGCATCCGCACACTGCTCCACCGCTTCATCGGCGAGCCGGACGACTCGATGTTCTTCCAGGGCATCGACCGCTTCTGCCGGCGCATGGTCGTCAACTCGAACCACGTTTTTTACCGGGTCGGCGAGTTCCCGGACCATTTTTACTTTCTCGCGACGGGCCGCATCGCGCTGTTCATGAACCAGGACGGCAGCTCGGCCCACGAGAAGACGCTCCACCTTCTCGAGCACGTGATCCCAGGAGCCATGTTCGGCGAGGTCGACTTTTTCGGCCGCCAGTGCCGCCTCATGGGCGCGCGCACCATGGAGAAGAGCGTCGTGTACGAGATGTCGCGCGCCAACTACGAAGCGCTCGAGCGCGAGGCGCCCGAGCTCTGGAACCGGCTGCGCGACGTTGTGATCATGTCGATGGCGCTCGCACTCACCAACGTCACGTCCATCAACAGCCGCAACAACACCGTCGTCGGCATGCATGACGCCTCGGTCCAGTGAGACCCCTACCTCGTGAAATGGTACATGATATTTTGTTCTCTTTGTCTATATGCGCCGTTTAAATATTGGAGTTTGTTTGTGTCCCCCTGTACGCCATTCACAGACTTGGGCTCACCGTGCGTGGTCGCAGTCCACCACGACTACGACGACTGGCACCTCGCCGTTGTTTGACGCACTCGTCGCGGCAGGCTGAGGCCTTTGTTCTTGGGTTCTCGTAGCAGCAAGCACCGCGACAGCCGTGCCATGGGGCGGCGTGCGTGGCGTCGTGATCGCAACGGCAAACGGAGGCGACGATGGCGTCGCCTCGACCGCATTCGCCACTGGGAACCGCGCCCACTTGGGGTCGCCGAACAACATCCAGCAAAAGCACGCAACAGCGGCCGCGACGATCAGCACCAGTGCGACGGGGATCGCGTAGTCGGCCATGCCTTTGGAAAAATCAACGGGTGTGGAAGGGTAGGCTTGAATTCGTAAATGACACGATGGTGGTAGCTCGCTTTGTGGCGAAGGAGAAGAAGGCTGGGGCACCCACCATCCGAGTCCACACACACCCTATCCTCTTCGCCGGGTCCAGAGCGAGTGCGCCGTTTCATGGGCTGCTTTTTCTGAACTTCCACGAGCGTAAGCCACGCACCTACCGAATCGTTCGCGAAGTGTGGGTGCACCCACTGCCCGCCACACGTCGGACTCGAGTTTCTTGAAGGAATATCTCATCTTTTTTTCGAAGAAATACGTTCGAAATTTTGGCCAACGATACACGATACGGTTCGTGGGTATCGGGTTCGATCTGAAGTCCACCAAACACGTCAGTTTTGTAGCTGTGTTGGATTGTGTGGTGGTCTGGAGGAACCTCGACCATGTGGCCCTCGAGATATTTTGATATATCAACTAAAATTGAGATCACCAGATGGGAGTTGAGTCCGTTCTGGTGGCTCACACTCAGCAGCAGACAGAAACCCCGCCTCGCAACGTGGAGAGAGTTGCCGTGGTACAGCATATTCACCTCGACACTCGGTGCAAACAAATAGCCGGCTTGCCCTTCTCATCATCTCCATGCCACGGGTCAAAATCCTCATTTTCATTTGGCTCTTTCTTTCTTTTTCGTTGTCGGTTTGCTATGCTCTCGCTGGTTTACGAAAACTATCTGATCTCGTTGCTCATGCCAAGCGGAAGAAGCATGCCGGCGCCGAGGCGGCCGCCACCAGACTTGCTCTTGTTGGTCGGGAACGCGTTCCAGAAGCGCAGTGTCTCGTCGCCCGCGCCCGTGACGATGGTCTGTCCGTCCGGGGACATGGCGAGGTACAGCACGCGGAACGTGTGGCCCGTCATGGTCGCGAGCTTGGTCATGGTGGGGTATTTCCACACGATGATCTGGTTCAGCGAGTACCCATGCGTGCTCACAACTTCGTTGACGTTCTTAGACCACATGAGATTGCACACCTGGGAGCCCGTATCCACAGCGTGGAGCGCGGTCTGGGTGTGGGTGTTCCAGAAACGGATGCACCGGTCGGCCGTACCACCACCTGAGGCCAGCAGGCCGTGCTGGTGCGGAGACCACGCAATGGCCTTGACCGCGGCGGTGTGGTCGCTAAAGCGAACGACCGGAAGCGCCGCGGCGCCGTTGGAGAGCCCCGACGACGCGGCGTGCAGGCTCCACACAAAGAGCTTGTTGTCGTTCCCGCCCGACGCGAGCTGGTTATCGTCAAACGACCACTTGAGGCCGCACACTTCCTGCTTGTGACCCGTGAGCCGGTGGCTAAACGGCTCGGCCGCACGGAGATCACGTAGGTAGATCGTGCGGTCGCGGCTGCCGGACGCGATGAGCTGCGAGTTCCATGCGAGCGTGCCCACTCGAGCGACATGACCCCTGGAAACCACCAAGTTCACTTGTGAGTTTTTGAGGTCGTCTAAACAAACAGACACGGAAAACGTACCCCATGGTGCGGATCTTCTTGCCTGAGGCCACTTCCCACACTTGTACTTCGCCACTGTTGGTGCCGACTGAGAGGTGCGTTCCCTAATACACATGCGAGACAAGCGTGGTTAGAGATGATAGTATCCCCCATTCACACGAAAAAGAGATAATCGTACCCGCTGGCTCCAGGAGACCGACGTGACGAGATCGGAGGCGCCGAGGTCGCACAGCTTGGTGACCTTGCTGGTGCACGCGCTCCACAAATACACCGAGGAGCCGAGCCCCACGGCAAGCACATTCGAGGATGACCAATCGACGAGGTTGAGGTAGAAGTCGTCTTGCAGCGATGGCGCGTCGAGCACCTTGAACGGCGTCTTCGGGAACTTGCGACGCGAGTAGCTCGCACCACTCGTACCTCCGCCGCCCACCCGCGACGACGCAACGCTCGAGAGCCCTGAGAACGGGATCGAGGTCTTGACCTCGCTGTGGAATGACTGGCGGGGCGCCTTGAAGCGCAAAATGTTTTGAGATCCGATGCTCGACAACGCGCACCGACCCAGTACGCTGCGGGTGGCCGCACTGCCCACACTCCCACTAGCTCCGGTCGCACTCCAGCCCGAGAAGTTGAACGCGCTGGCGCCACTCATCATGGCACGAGCAGTTGGCGGCGAGAACGGGTCGAAAAAGTCGGTCTCGTCCGTAGAGAGAAAGTAGTCTGCCGGCAGACTCCGCGCGGGTGTCTCGAGTCCGAGCAGCTCGCTCTTGAGCAGCATCGAGTAGTGGGAACCGACGTGGCTTCCGTAGACATCTTTCGTCGACTGGGCTGCGCCCACAGATCCGCTTCCACTGATCGTACTAGCTCGCGAGCCAGTGTTTGAGGGCGCGTCAACATGGCTCGTGTCATGGGAGGTCTGGTTGTTTGGACCTGAACGAGTGGGCTCCGGGTGGAGGTCAAAGCCCGTGTCAAGCTTGGTTGCGAGCCGCGAAGGGATGAAACGGTCACTGTAAATGTGCTTGGACCGCTTGGGGTTCTTGTGCGGCAGCGGGCTGCTTCCAGACGAGCTGCGCGGGCGAAGACGTTCGGGCACGGAGTTCTCATCCACGGTCTTGGTAAGGCGCGACTCGTACTGATGGTGCAAGGGGCGCACAGTCAAGCGTGGCAACATGCTGGCATCTCGAGTCATGCTGGCTGGCGAGTTGGAAGCGACGCGGCGGCGACCGTGAGAATCGGGGAATGGCGGCTTCTCGTGCTCGGCCATGCACCCCCCAAAGATATCGCTCGTTCTCGTCGGAGGAGGCTACGGCAGCCGGCTAAGGCAAAACCACCAGCACAACGCGTCAACGGACCCCGACATGCGATGGCAGTGCGACCGATCGACTCCCCACGGCCTCTCCGATAGACGGCCACGAGACGATGCGCGCACAATCCCTACTATTTCTGAGCCCGAAAATAAACGACGTGGGCCGCAGCAGGAATGGATGGGACCATGCAACGCCTACAAGCCGTTCCAAAGACCGATTGCACACACAGAAAACGCGAGCGTGAGTGCAGGAGAAAAACGGAAAACCGGAAACGAAAAGCTCTTCGTGAAAAAAGCACCTCTGGCTTCTCACTCCCGATTTTCCCGACCCTTTTCCCCCACTTTGATCACAGCTGTCTGCCCGTCCGTTCACCCTCGGCAGCTATAATCGACGCGCTGAGGAGAGCATCGGGGGATACAAATGCTCACCTGGCCCAGGTCGGGGCGTGAAGGGTATTGTACGTCTATTCTACTGGTTTTGCTCCTGGGGTCAAATCCGTCGAGCATCTACTTCTATACATCCCGGTACACAGTTATCTCTACATTCGTCGAATTCACGCATGCGGTAGCAGCTCACTCTGCAGTTGGCGCTGGAGCTCCGACCGAAACGTCGTGATTTCGTGCTGGTCCGTCGATTCATTGATGGCTTCGCGCGGCTGACCTTGGCCGCACTTGTCCGCATACAAGAGGCAGGCGACACCGCAGTCAAAGCCACTGACTTGTTGCGGCCGTGTGATTGCGCTTACACTACGTGCGAGCCAGCTTGTATCTTGCGGGTACCATGCGTCCAGCCACTCGATCACACAACGAGGCACCGAGCGATATGATATACCGGACCGGGACGAGGGTCGCCTAGGATGACAAAGCCAAACAACTTATGTCAGCGCCAGTTCCCATCGAGTTTGACAAACTGGAGCATGGTGGCCGTACCCCATGGGCTCAAAAAGCTGTAGTTCGGCGTGCGGATGGAACTGGACGCGCAGCAAGTTCCAGTGGATGCGGCCCACGTTCGCGACAAACACGATGGGCCGTTCGGTGGTGGCGTCGACGCGCCGGCCCAGGACGTCGCGGATGTCGCACCGCTGGGACGACCCGAACGCCCGCGCCTTTGCGAGGGATGGCAAGTGGAGGTGGCAAAAATCAGTCGCGAGAAAGTGCACGTCCGCGTACTGCGCCGCGAGTCTCCATAGCATGAGGTCGATGAGCGGGCTCGTGAGCCAGCTCGTTGCGTCGAGGCGGTCTTCCGGCGCGAAGGCTGACTGGAGCAGGCACACGTAGCTCGCCGTAACTCCCGTCGTGGATCCATCCGATCGTCCAGTCGGTGGGTCGTCTCTGTCCACGACGAGAGAGCTCTCGACGGCTCGACCGCGGTCCGTCGCGGACCCGTCGGGATCCTCTTCCCCCGGACAGCTTCTAAGCCAAGAGGAAACGGGAGATTAGATCCGCCATGGTCCGTAGCATACACGTGGAAGGAAAAAGGATGCATACCCATTGCGAAGCCGTGTGAGTCGGTCCGAGCGCGTGACATGGCTTCGCTGGCCGCTTGCTGTACTTTCTCGCGCGGTGGGTTTCACGTCCGAGCGACGTGGAGCGTGGGGCACGCGTGGTGTCGTGGTTCCCAGGGACCGCGTGGCGGCGCCGCGCCGCGCGTGGTTCCGTAGGCGCATGCTGGATTCGAGAGAGAGACCGTCGACTTGCTTCTTCGACTTCCCCCCCAAAAAATCTGGGTTGCAGAAACAGAGATTTTTGGAGGGTAAACAACCGTCTACCATTTCAAAAAAAATGCGGTAATTTCCATAGATCCATTGAATTCACGAAATAGATCAAAATGATTCTATAACTACGAGAAAAGACAATTTCCGAAACTTCAACTGCCAAAGTAGACATGCCAACTCAGCTGGCGATTCACAGAACCCTGTTTCAGCCAATCGATACAGCGTTACAATAAATATCAACCAATCATAGAATTAGGTTTGATTTTCCACCAATCATCGGACCGTCCTCAGCGGCTGTGCCGCCTGTCCAGCTGATCCGCTCGTTTTCTCGGGTGCCCGTGTATCAAAAGGGCGGACCCACTCTCCGCGGACCAGTGCATCCATCCGGTCGACGCTGGGAGGGACACAGAGCTCTTCCCTCCCGTGCGAATTGACTTCCTCAGTCTCTCTCCCTCTCTGGGCGCCAGTCTCGCTCGCCCCACTTCCCTCGCTTCCAACTTGACCACCATGGCGCCGTCGACCCCGTCGCTACGCCGTGTGCACCAGTCGCTGTCGGACTCGGACATGGCGCTCGCGTCGCCGCGCCGCGAGCAGGAGCAGCAAGCGCTCAAGAAGCGCGTGCGCCACCGCTCGGTCACGGACGGAAAGCACATGTACTTTGGCAAGTATGTCTCGTACGAAGGATCGGAGAAGCTGCTCACGTACCAGTACCACGGCGCCGACAACTCGCTCATCTACAAGCACGTGCTCACGCCCATGAACAACTTTTTGGTCGAGCTGCTGCCGCTCTGGCTCGCGCCCAACCTCGTACGTTATGCTGCCATCCAGGTATCCCTCCCCCTCCCTCAACTTGGATCACTCATGGGCTTGTCTCGTGCGATTCGTAGATCACGCTGCTGGGCCTGATCTGCGTCGGCATCTCGCACTCGTTGTTCGCGTACTACTGCCCGTTCTTTGAGGGCGAGGCGCCGCGCTGGGTGTACGTGTTCGCGGCCGTGGCGCTGTTCGCGTACCAGACGCTCGACAACCTCGACGGCAAGCAGGCGCGCCGCACGGGCTCATCGTCGCCGCTCGGCCTGCTCTTTGACCACGGCTGCGACGCACTCAACGTCTCGGTCGGCGCGATGACCATGTTTTCGGTGATCCAGGTCGGCCCGACGTGGAAGGCGCTCGCGTTTTTCCTCAGCGCGCAGTCCGTGTTCTTCTGCGCGACGTGGGAAGAGTACTACTCGGGCCTTCTCTCGCTGCCGATCATCAACGGTCCGACTGAGGGCATCCTCATTGGTGTGTTCCTCAAGCTCTTCACCGCCGTCGTGGGACCTGCGTTTTGGACGTCCGAGTCGATTGCCGGCATCCAGAACAACACCGTGTTCGTGCTCGCAACGGTGATTGCGACTGCCCCGACCATCGGTGTCAAGTACGAAATGTGCATTTATCAGCGCTTGAGCCCCTGTGACTCGGTTTCTGACATGTCGTTTTCCTGTCGTATAGCGCTGTGAACGTGTACAAGGCCGTGCGTTTGAACAACGACTCGATCATGGTTGCGCTCACCCGCACGACGCCGTTTTTTATCCTCAACACAATGGCCGGCGTTTGGGGTCTCTTCTCGCCCTCTGGGATCTTCCAGCTGTACCCGCGCACGTTCCTGTGGATGATCGGCCTGCTGAACAGCAAGCTTGTGCTCCACTTGATGCTTGCTCACCTGTGCGGCGAGGAGTACCACCCGTTCCGTAAGACGCTCGTGCCGATCTTCTACGTGGCTGCCCACTGCGGCTTCAGCATGTACGAGGGCATCTACGACCACATCAACGAGGCGCTCTGGGTCAAGGAGTTCTTTTTCTTGTCGTTTGTGGCCTACGTGCACATCGTTATCACGGTCGTCTGGGAGGTCAAGAGCGTGCTTGGCATCAATGTGTTCACGATCCCGTCGAAGCCCAAGGACAAGACCAAGTAGGAGGTAGTGGTCGCGTGTCGACATATTCGTGGTTGTGGCTGTGCCACGCGCACTCGCGCAGGTCGTCTTCGGCTGCACATCCTTTCGCTGGGAAATGGTACGGGATGCTTTCCACCACAACGTGAATGCATCCACCATTTGATCCTTCCGAAAGACGAGTCCGTTTAGGCTACACCCAACCAGTGATAACTAGATGGGTCTTCTATCGCACTTTCTCATTTGCATCTGTTGAATCGACCCTTCTAAGCGCTATGTTGAGTCCGCGTGTGTTTGCTTTCACTACATGACCTTGCCAGCGACGATCGACGCGAACATGAGCGCGCCGAACCACTTGTTTGACGCGAAGCGTGTCTGCAAATTGATCGGATCGTCGAGCTTCGCAGTGTTGACCTGCCAGGCTAGGTGGGCCGCGCCGCCGGCCAGCCCTGCGTAGAATGGCCAGTCGAGCCCGACCATGTATCCTGCAGTGCCAAAGCCCGCGATAGCCGCGGCCGAGAAGGCGTTGAGGATGGGCTTGGTGTTGTCCCCGAAGAGCAACGCCGTGGAGCGCACACCAATGTGCTGGTCGTCTTTCTTGTCCTGATGCGCATACAGCGTGTCGTACACGAGCGTCCAGGCGATGCCTCCAGCGTACAGCGGCAGCACGACGGGCCACGCACAAGATCCTTGCACAGCCGACCAGCCGAGGAGCGCACCGTAGTTGAAGGTGAGCCCGAGCACGGCCTGGGGCCAGTAAGTCACGCGCTTCATGAGCGGGTACGTGATCACCAGCGCCATCGAAGATGCGCCGAGTGCGATGCTGTACCAGTTGAGCTGAAGAAGCACGCCCAATCCAGCGCTCAGCTGAAGCGCAAGGAACTTCCAGGCCTGCGGGTAGGTCAGCGCGCCGGACGCGAGTGGTCGCTGGTTCGTGCGCTCGACTTGCTTATCAAAATCCTTGTCCCACATATCGTTGATCGTGCACCCAGCGCTACGCATGATCAGTGCGCCCGTGCTAAAGAGCGCGAGCATGCCGAGGTCCGGGAACTGGCCCGCGGGCGCTGCGAGCGAGATGCTCCACATGCAAGGCCACAGCAGCATGTATGTACCTACAGCGACGCACACATCCAGGTGAGCATGACGATACAAACGCGACCGAGTCTGCTCCATCACAACGACCGATCGATTCACAGCTCCAAGTGGTTCGTACCGGCTGGGCGGTTGATTCGCGAGATCTGGATGTACGGCACCATCCACTTGGGCGCGTGGCGCTCGGCCCACGTGTCCTTCTCGAGTTTGAACGCGCCTGCGTCGATCCCCGCGGTATTTTCCTTGTCTTGCTTGCTGTCAGTCGACGTGCAGCGCGCCCAGACCGTGCGGGGGGCGACCACACCCAGCGGCTTGAACGCCACCGACGGGGGGCCACAGAACGCAGCTCCACGCAGGGAATGGAACGCCTGAGAACGCACCAACGAAGGGCCGACGGAGTCGTGAGCCCCACGCATCGACGGCGCCGCCAGCGACCGCGCCGAAGCGTCGAGAAGCGCGCCGACGTGGCGCAGCGCGCGTGGCCGTAATAGCATGTTGTTGGGCTTGGTCTGATTCGAGCAGCTCACTCTCCACCACATCACACTGGATCGCGTAAGTTAGTACATTAATCCCCTCCAGCCGGCCACTATTCGTGCTAGTGACATCGACGCATGGTCGGTGTCAACGGCGCCGTTCTCGCCTGGGACGCGAGGCGCGCTGCATTGATATGGAGGCGTTGGACGAAATGAAATCGGCCTCGTGTCGCGGGCTGCAAGCTCGAGCTGCCGCATCCTGTGTCTCATCTACCCGTCGGTGACCGCTTTTCGACGGTTGGGACGCGACGAACTCGTCAACACCACGCCGCAAAACCGACCTGGCGTGTGTCGTTTTCATGTCCTGGGACGCGACGCCGTCCAGAAATAAGAGCGACTTTGGGGAGGACAGGTGCCCTCTGCGCCAATGTCCTCCCGCCACCGATGGTACGCTCTGGGATTCCTTCTAGCTCCCTCCCCTGGGTCCTGACCCGTCAAGCGTCTTTCTCACTCCGCACGTGGATCCGCATCAGCGTAGACCAGCGCAAAATCTGGGAAAAGGAACAACAGAGCCAGCCATTTTGTTGGGCGATCGCTCCCACGAGGGTCTGTTGCCAAGGCCGAGGGGCAACCGCACCGCGGACATCCTGGCAACCACTCGCAGCAACGCCACCATCGCCAGCAACACCACCAACATCGAAGATCCCATGAACTGGACCGACGCTGCCATCACGGCCGGCTCGCCATACCTCCATCTCGCTGGTCGGTATCAACGCTCAGAACTTTTTCGGTCGGAGGCGCTGGAGAATAGCCATCATAGTGACGACAGTTTCAAAGACGACGAAGCCAAGTTTGACGAGGAGATGAATGAAAGCAGCAGTGCGGAGGATCAGTACCCCGACACGCATCTTGGCCGCATGGCAAGTATCTTCTCGGATCGAATGCCGTGCACGGGCATGGCCGCTTCATTGCCGTCCACGGCAACCGAGGGTGGTTCTTTCTTCACGCACGACACACGCGAAGACACAGGCGGAGGCGACGGAGACACGGCAACCGGTGACTTGACCATGATGACGATCGACAGCGCAAGCTCCGCCCCTATGGCCCATGCTGCAAACCAGATGATGCACCCTTCGATTGACATGGCGCCGTTTGATGACCAAACGAGCGCCGACTTGCAGCAGCTCTTCCCATCAACGCCGGCGACAGGACTCCACACATCCGCAGCGACAGCACGAGCCGGCTACTCGATGTATCCGATAGCAGCTCAAGGCACATCAACCGATTCTCTCGCACCCGACCACGAGCTGGGCGGAGTGGATGAGGCCATCGACCAGTTCTCTGAGCGTACGTGGTTGTGACTGATGGCTGGTTTTTAGGTTGAGGAAGGGACCTCTCACATTCTCTTTTGCCTTGCCGTAGCCTACCAGTCGCTCCCTTCGGCTCATTCTGACCACGGCGACGCAGCACACATGATGGTCCCGTTCCCGTTCGGCGGCACCGTCGCGCACGCGTCGTTTGACGAGCCCGACGACCTCGCTGCGACGATGCAGGCGCCGACCGCGGCGATGGAGATGCGCGACATGGCGACTCTGTTCCACCACACGTCGCTCATGACGCCCCCAACGGCCGTGACGATCCCGCGCACGACGATCGTGTCGCCGCTCAACACGTTTGGCCCGCCGCGCATGCTGATGCCGCAAAGCCTGCGCGACCAGCTCGGGGGCGCGTTCGACGACGATGACGACGAGGCCAACGACGCCACGGCCAAGTTTTCCGCGGACCGCCGCAAGCTGTGCTGCGTCGAGGACTGCACGAGCCAGGCGCGCGCGTTCAACCGCTGCAAGCGCCACGGCGGCTCGAAGCGCTGCTCGGCGCCGAGCTGCACCAAGAGCGTCCAGAGCCGCGGGCTCTGTATCCGCCACGGCGGTGGCTCGCGCTGCCAGGAGGACGGCTGCACGCGCGCCGCCCAGAGCCACGGCAAGTGCAAGATGCACGGCGGCGGCCGGCCGTGTGTCGTGCCCGGGTGCGAGAAGAAGGCCCACTTGAAGCGCCTGTGCCGCAAGCACGGCGGCGGCGCCAAGTGTAGTCTGCCGGACTGCGACAAGTGGGCCCAGCGCCAGGGCATGTGCATGACGCACTCGAAGCACCACCTCGCGCTGTTGGGGTCCCCGCCGCCGTCGCCGGCCTCGTCGTCGGCAGCCTCGGCGTCGCCGCCGCTCGCGCCCAGCGCCGCGGTGTTCCTCAAGGAAACCACTATTTAAGCCTCGAGCGCGACGCCGTTCCTCCCCCCCTCCCATTCAGTAAGTGGCAAGACGCCACGTAGTAACTCTCCATACATGAGAACCCACGTTCCATTTTTTTTCTTCTTCGTCATGGGTTGCCGTTGGTGAAGCTGCCATGATGGAAATGTAACCGTAACCCATTGGCTACGTTTCTCCCCTACTCGGGGTTACTCTGTGCTCACCCGCGAAACAGAACCCACACAAAACCAAAAAACGCGGGTAAAATTCGGACAACCCACAGGTTTACCCGCTAACTTGGTTTTTGTAAATCGAGAGAATAGCGACACTCTATAAAATCCCTTTTGTAACCTTCTCGTTTTGTGACATATGCCATTATATCAGGGTTTTTCTAGGTGGAGAGGGTTTGACCTGGCGGGGGGTTGGCCACACTTGAAGTTTGTATCGACCCGCCGAGCCTTGGGCAGCCCATACAAATTTTGAATGGGGCCTGCGTTCCAAATTCAAACCTGCAAAACAAACGGGACAAAGCGGGTATCCCCCCCCTCGACGTCCGCGCCGCCCGCCGCGCCGACTCTGACGCTCTCGCCCCTCGAACACCTCTCTCTCTCTCTCTCTCTCTCTGTGGTTGTGCCCCTCGCCACGACAGAGATCCCGTCGTTCCCTACCGTCCGACCCGCAAAGAAGAGCACATTTCCTCATGGTGGATATCGCGACGCCGACCGTCGGGTCGCGCGCGCGCGCCCATCCGAAGACGCCGCTCGCCGACGACGAGACCTTCCGGGTCGCCGAAGAGCTCATGCTCTTGAGCGCCTCTCGCACGCGCGGTGCCGCGATCGTTGGTGGTGGTGATGGGAACACGCAGGATGCGGTACGATCGAATGAAAGCAATCGCTCGACCGCATTGGATGGGGGCCAGCGTGCTGATGTGGCGTGTGTCATGAAGGCCCGAAAAAAGCCCCCGACGCACTTTGAAGAACCGACGGCGCAGCTTCGGTGCGTTTACGAAAGAAGAACTGATGAAGATTTTGGAAAGTGTGTGCTGACGGCAGGTTGTGTTTCTTTGCCAATATAGCAAACGGCAGAAGGCACTCACTGCGCAGTTCGAGCTGCTCATGGTGCGCATGGCCCCCACGTATTTTTTTATAATGAATACGGACATGGCGCTTACAGAATGTGTTTCATCCAGAGTCCTACCTCATCCGAGTCCTCACCAACGAAGAAGCGGACCAGACCAAACCCGATCACTCTGGAGCTGGAGGTGAGTTATTCACTTCCCTGATTTCATTTTGGAACGGAGATCAAGTTGCTGATGTTTGGTCGTTCAGGATATTCTCAACTCTCGAGCCGACGTCTCGCACTCGCAGCTACTGAAAGAGCATCGCACTCATTTCCGTCGAGCGCGCCGAAGGTGCGAACGCGCTGATGGATCCTGCGGATTGCAAGAGGCCCTCACTCTTATCGTTTGTATGGTTGGTACGCTCGTAGATGGACCGTCGAGCGAGCAAACAAGCAGAAGGCCGTGCTGGCCAGCTTCAAAGTGCAGGGCATTCCGCTCGTGCAGCACTTGGCATCGCTGTCCCACTGGAGGTAAAACGGAATCCTGTGTGTGAGCGGTGCCGTGATAGGAACAGGTTATGGAAATGGAAAGTCGTGCGCCAGCGCCACGCGCATTGCCGTTAGAATGTTCAGAGAACCGAGGCTTCAACGTGGCGGACTTGTCTGCACTGGCTAGCAGATCCCTTCACTGACGTGGGAAGCTCCACACGTGTCTCCAACATGCCGTCAGCAAGGGCACCCACGTTCGGGGGCAACGGAGTGAAGACACCCACGAACAAAACGGTACTGTACGTGGGCCCATATAGGAAAAAAAAGTGTCCCACAACCAGAGATATCCAGCGGTATTCAACGCTTCCTCCACGGCGGGAACATTCCCGCCGCGCACGCCGGAACGATCCCGTGCTCCATGAAGCGCCCCAGTTGAGATCGGACTATGCGCGGAAAATGGCGTGTTGGAGTCCAGCGCGGGTCGTCCGGAGGCCGGACCTTTCCGCGCCCCATACCACGGCGCGAAGCTGCCTTGAAGCGTCGCCCGCCTGGTGAGCAACCGGCGGCGACGGTTCATGGGCGTGTTGAAGTGACGCATCGCGCGTTGCACCACGTTTCACCTCCACACTCCGCTTGCCCGTGGACGAAAGAAACGCTTAGGGTCTCCTCCTCCTCCGCCTCCTCCTCCTCGGCAGGATCGCATGGGCCACTTGGCGTCGAGGGGCGGCTCACGACGGCCCTCCGCACGATCGCACCACACGCATGCGGTGGTGAGATTTAACTGCAGAAAAGGAAACGACACAGACCCAACCAGAATCGTCCCATTCCACCACGCATCCGTTCAAGATCTCGTTTTTTTCATTCAGTTGAAGATACAGCCGCGCTTCAGCCTGGAACAGTGTTCGGCTCTGCGATCCTTGAAGCTTTTTTTTGCCTGAAGTTCGCTCGGCGCATCCATCCAGTTCGTGCTGAAGATATCGGTCGTGGAAGCGGAGCCCCCGCCGCGGAGTCAGCTGCGGGACCGCACCAGTTGGAGCGTGCGTGTGACAGACAAGCGGTGGAGGTGCAAAAACGAGTCTTGTCATGGAAGAAAAACGAGTGTACGCGCCATAAACGAATGTGATTCTTGTGTATTCAAAGATATTAATGAATGCATTATAAGAGGCTAGAACACGCTGAATTTGTGCTCAGCTGCGGGATAGCGTCAACAATATAATGTATGGAAAGTTTAAGCCTCGTCTTGAACTGTCGAGACCCCTCATTTAGGGGTAGGGGAGGATCAGTGATGGCGGTTTCGAAGCTCTCCAAACCCGCAGGTGCACCACATGTCTCTCGTAAAGCGGAAGAGAGTGATGGTGCATTGAGCCATCCTTCAACATCACTGGCGGCTGGAGTAACCTTCGAGCGACATTTCCATTCAATTTTAACACTTGGTCCAACATTCTGGCATCCCCAGTGTTGGGTCCGGGCATCGTCACTTGCATCCCACCCTCGTGCCCAACCGAACAACCCAGGTCGGAAAGAAAAGAACAGAGTGGGGAGAGAAAAAAAAGCTGCCACCGGCCACAAAAAACAACCAAAGGAGAACAAAAAAGTCCCCACACACAAAAAAGGAAGCCTGCATTTCCGAGCCCGCCGCCATCATCATCCAGGCTCCCCACCCTCTTGGCCAAAAGAGAGGTCCCCCGTTGTCGTCGGGCATTTGAATTTTGTTGCGCTCCCGACCCGCGGAGAACAAAAACACCCCAAACACAAACTGCGGGGCTTGATCGAGAAGAATCTTTTCCTTTTCTTTCGCACCAACCCACGATACCAGCTCCGTCGGGGCCACCAAGAAAGAAAAAAAACGAGAACGCGTTTGCCAGAACAGCAAAGCCACACGAGGCGCCACCTCCGAAGAACGCTCTAGTGTGCGCGTGAGAGAGATCGATCTGCTCCTCTCTCGCTCCGCTCACCCCGCGTCGTC
>JAADVT010000605.1:0-19899 GCA_023335895.1 Pythium rishiriense
CCCCCCCCCCCATCAGGACTCTCGCGATCCATGCTGGCGCTTGCGCGATCGTCCGACCGCGAAAAGAAGCGTGCCCGCGAGCGCACGGCCCGCCGGCGCCGAGCGGTAAGTGTAGTATCCCCCCAAACGCCACCTAAAACCATCGATTAATCATCACTAACACGGACCACAGGTGAACCTCGAAGAGATGCGCCGCGAGCGCGACGCGCTCGAGTGTGCGCTGCTCGTGTCGCAGACATTCGACGAGTTTGACGCCGTCTGGGACGACTTTCTGGACCCCCACGTCGCGCGTGTGCGCCACTTCTTACGGCAGTCGGTGAAACTCGCCACGGAGACCTCGTCGCTCGAGCGCGAGCGCGCCGTGCTGATTCAACTGCTTGAGGAACACCGCCTGGCGAGCGAGTCACTCGCAGAGATCCTGCGCGACCACCCGACGGATGACTGGCACGTGAAAGCCGCCCAGTGGCGAGCACTCGCGCGGTCCGTGTTCCGCCCGTGGACGCTTGACGATTGCAAGGCTGAGATGGACAAGGCGCTGAAACAAGCGAGTACGTTTGACTGGAGCCTCGAGAAGGAGACCACGGGGTTCAGCTTTATGGGCTGGCGCGAACAACGCCGCGTCGACCGTGCACGGGACGCCTTCCAGTTCCAGTTTTACAAGACCTACCACGGGTACGAGATGATGGACTTTGTCAACGTTGGCTGGGATATGTACACCGAACCCAGGACGTTCTCCGACGTGATCATCGGCCACGGGGTGCAGTGCTTTCATGAGGTGCTCCAGCAACTCGGGCCCAACACCGTGATCGTCTGGGCCGTCGCGCGGCGCGACCACGTCGGAAACGACGTCCACATGACGTTTCTCGTGGGTCGCGTCCCGACCGAGCGCGGCATCCTCCAGTGTGTCTGGTCGATCCGCTGCCCCGAGCTTGTCCAAGCTGTGGTCGGACCCGCGGACGTGTGGACCTCGACGTTTCTATGGAAGCAGTGGACTCGACTAGCCGGTGGCGACACGAGCTACACGTACCGTCTCGGCGGATCGATCGTCGGCAAGGACGAGATCTATCTGAAACACTGGATGCTCTCGATCTTCGGCTGTGTCTTGCGGAGCGAGCGGCTCGCCACGGGCCGGCAGCTGCTGACGAGCGATGACGCGCCGCCGTGAGGAAGACGAACGCCGCGATGTTTTCCTACTGGTACGTAATACTCGTCAGCGGTTTGTGTTCGTCGCCTGGCCGTGAGCTCACCCTCCTCCCGCATTCTCCAGCGTGGCATTGTGTGTGTGTGTCTTCCTGTGTTTACTCAGGTCGTGGGCTCATTGAACGTGAACATGGTGCGTGCGAGAATGAAAAAAAAAAAAACACAAAAGTGTTCTTCGCTCTTCCACCTCACCACACAACATCCATGGCATTCCGAAAAGTCGAGATCGGCTGCGTTCCGCCTCCCACCATTCGTGCCCTTCTTGAACGTGGTGGTTGATCTCGTCTGGCCCAACGTCCTCCACCCTGAAAAGCCCGACCAGCACCATTTTCCTCCACAGGTGGGTCACGGAAAGCTGTCGTGGGAAAGTGCAGCACCCCTCATGGATACTTTGGCGCTGACGGCGTGCTGATTTGGGACAGCCGTGCGAAGCGTCGGCGCCTGGGAAGCCGCTGTCGCCAGCGAGACTCACCGAACGAGTGGGTTGGGCGGTTGGTGTCTTGTCTGTGCGTTTGGGTTCAACACGCACTGAGGCTTTGGACAAGCCGCTCGGGGCTGTCCACATGCTCGAGTCTTTACGGCGGTCTCTCCTGCAAGAACCACACGACCACGTCGACGCGATTGCGCGTGTGAACCCACTGTCCAGCGCGACCGTTTCGTGATGGCAGTCGCGATGCTCCCCGTTCCGTGAGAAAGGTGGTCGGATGGGCGGTGGGGGGAACAGGGTCAGGGAGGCCAGGGGCCTCCCCCGGGTCGGTCGTAAAAAAACACCGTTCGGGATCGCGACGAGAGCCCCCACAACGCGATCATGCTGACGCTTGCACCATCGCTCGAGCGCGAGAAAAAGCGCGAACGCGAGCGCGCCTCGCGCCAGCGGCGTGCGGTAAGGTGGCCTCGCCGGGAACACTCACACCATCGTCGGTGACCATTTTGTCAATGTCCATTCCATCAGGTCAACCTCAAGCACATGCGCCACATGCGCGACGCGCTCGAGCGCGCCGTGTTGGTCTCGCACACGCTGGACGACGTCGACGCCGTCTGGGACGACTTTCTGGATGACCACGCAATGCGCGTACGCCATTTCCTGCGGCAGTCGGTCAAGCTCGCCGAGGAGGCCAAGGCGCTCCAGCTCGAGCGCGCGTTGCTGGTTCGCCTTCTGGAGGAGCATCGTCTCTCGACCCAGGCGCTGGCCCACGCTCTAGGCGAACACCCGACGCTGGAATGGGAGCTCCGAGCCGACCACTGGCGCGAGCTCGCGCGTACCATCTTCAAGCCGTGGACGCTTGACGATTGCAAGGCCGAGATGGAGAAGGCACTCAAAGAAGCGAGCGCCTTCGACTGGAGCCTCGAGAAGGAGACCACGGGGTTCAGCTTCTTGGGCTGGCGCGAACAACGCCGTGTCGACCGTGCGCGGAACGCGTTCCAGTTCCAGTTTTACAAGACCTACCACGGGTACGAGATGATGGACTTTGTCAACGTTGGCTGGGATATGTACACCGAGCCAAAGACCTTCCAGGAGGTCGTGTTGAACCACGGAGCATTGTGCTTCCATGAGGTGCTCCAGCAGCTCGGGCCCAATGTCGTCATCGTGTGGGCTGTCCAGCCCGTACCCGAGATCAACGCGGACACCCACATGACGTTCCTGGTGTGTCGCATCCAGACCGACCGTGGGATCCTCCAGTGTGTGCGCTCGATCTGTTGTCCGGAGCTCATGGAAGCCGTCACGGAGCCCGATAATCTGTGGACGTCGTGCTTTATCTGGAAGCAGTGGAGCCGGCTCGAGCGCGAGGAGACCGGGTACACGTATCGCCTCGGCGGCTCGATCTTGGGCAAGGACGCGTCGTTCTTGAACCACTGGATGTTGACGATCTTCGGCTGCGTGCTGCGCAGCGAGCGCATCGCGACCAACCGCCAACTCATCATGAGCGAGGAGGCCTATGCGTGACGACGCCATCGCCCCCTCTCAGCGTGCCCCCTCTCAGCTTTCTCCCTTTTGGTACGTGTGGCTTGATTTTAGGGTAGTGGGGGCTCGGGAAAATCTATCGCAGCGGATGGCTGACGATCTCGTCTTTGCAATCCGCAGCATTCCACACGTGTGCTCTTTGTGGGTCCCCAGCTTGCGGGGGTCGATGTGCTGTTCATACCGTAATACTTTACCTAGACTTGGCTCTTCCGTGTCATTGTTTGTCGTGGGCAAACGCCACAGGCGCTGAGTTTTTGAACACCGCGAACTCCGTTTGGGGGCAAACCTGGACTCAAGGTCGCATTCACAACTCAGTTGAAACGAGCCCTTTCCATGGCGGCTGGTGTCGCCTTGAGAGTCTTGGGACCATCGCTCGACCGGATGGGATTGGTGCGACCCAAGCAGCGCTGCCCAATCAAGTCCACCAAGTCCACCACCACAGAGCACCCACACCACGTGAGCAAATCCTTCCTAGGGCATCCGCGGCTGCACCCACACCCTGGCTTTCCCGACGCGTCGCCGTGGCGTAATCTCCGCTTGGGCGGAGCGTTTTTTTTTCTCAAAAGATTCCTAGCGATTTTTTTTTTTTTATGGTTCTTCTTTTCGTCGCGTGGGTCCATCACCATCTCGCGTGGCCGAACGACACACTGGCGGTATGACTGGAGGTGTTCGAACCATTCGACACGTCGCCAGTTGGAGACCATGCTGACTACCACCGCCACGGCGGCGAACGACCGCCTCATCCAGCGCGAGCGCGAGCGCACGGCGCGCCGGCGCCGAGCCGTACGTTTCCGATTAAAAACAAAAACGGAATCCCCCGGAGACGTGACCTTGGGCCATGCCTGGCTTGTTGTGCTTGCTGTGGAAAACAGGCCCGGCTCCACCAGATGCGGCAGACGCGGGACGCGCTCGAGCGCGCGCTGGTCGTGAGCCAGACGTACGACGACATTGACGCCGTGTGGGAAGACTTTTTGGACGACCGCGCGATGCGGCTCCGGCGGTTTGTGCGCCAGTCGCTCCAGCTCACCAAGGAGGCCAACGCGCTCAAGCTCGAGCAGTCGCTACTCCAGCGCCTGCTCGAGGAGCACCGCATGTCGCTGCGCGCGGTCGCCGAGGTGCTCCAGGACGCGCCGCCGCCGCCCATGACCTGGGAGCAGCACGTCGCGCGGTGGCGCGAGCTCGCGCAGAAGTACTTTCGGCCCTGGACGATCGAGCAGTGCCAAGTCGAGATGGACGCGGCGCTCAAAGATGTCCACAGGTTCCGGTGGAGCGCCGACAAAGAGACCTCGGGCGTGAGCTTTTTGGGCTGGCGCGAGCAGCGCCGCGTCGATGCGCGGCGCAACGTGTTCCAGTTCCAGTTCCACAAGACCTTCAAGGGCTACGCCATCGAGGACGCCGTGAACGTCGGGTGGGACATGTACACGGACGCCCAGTCGTTCCAGGACGTGCTCGTCGGCGACCGGCTGCGGTGTGCCCACGAGGTGCTCCAGCAGCTCGGGCCCAACATCATGATCATCCGCGCGGCCGAGCGGTTCCCGAGCGTCACGGTCGACGTCCACATGACGTTCATCGTGTTCCGCGTCAAGACCGAGCGCGGCATCCTCCAGTGTGTCCGCTCGGTGTTTTGCCCCGAGCTCATGAACGTGATCAACGGACCCACGGACCTGTGGGCCACGACCTCGGCGTGGAAGCAGTGGGACCTGCTCGACGGCGATGAGGTCGGCTACAAGTACCGGCTCGGCGGCTCGATCGTCGGCCGCGACGCGACGTACCTCAACGAGTGGATGTTTGAGATCTTTGGCTGCGTGCTGCGCAGCGAGCGTCGCGCGACCGGGAGGCAGCTTCTCGTGACCGACTAAGTTGCTAGTTCCCTTACGGATCACTGGGTCCCCGAGTCGGTTTTTTTACTAGAGGGACGGGTACGCTAGCTATCCTGCGGAGACCATAAGTTGACGCTAGAGTGGCGAAGCATATCGAAAACTACTGCATATGTTAGTTTGAAAGGCGCCCCAAGTCTTTTTGGAATTGGCCTCATGTGAACGATTGGAAAGGACTCCACCCGTCTCCGAAACAGGACGCCTTCATATCGCCACCAGCCAACTGTCTTGTCATAAGTGGCGTGGATTTTCGACGCACGGAAAGCGTGAAAATCTCGACTTCAACATGCTATGGATGTGATAATGCATAGTTTAGCATCATAATTGGTTAAAAGCTACTTTTATGCGTCCAAAATACCATATTACGTGTTCCAATTGTCCAAATACTGAAGTAAATGGTCTTGATCTGTCTAGAACCTTATATCCACGATTCCGATTCGTCTGGTTATGCGAAGTTCCCATCAAACCAGATGAGCTGACGATTTTCTTGCATCAGCCAATCAAAAACGTCGAGTCGGTCGTGGGACTCCACGAGGTCAACTCGACTTGCGAGGAGCTCCCGTTGTTGACTTTTTTTTTCGGGGTCGAAACCCGAAACGCTCGACGCCATGGACGTTCACGAGCCGACCAACGAACGCGCTGGCGTGCTACGGGAGCGCGAGCGCCGCGCGCGTCGCAGGCGTATGGTACGTACCCATCCTGGAATCACCCAACGGAGCCCGTCCTTTTAAAAAATCTAAAACCGTGGTCGGTAGGTCCGCCTGGAGACCATGCGCGCGACAGTCGAGGCGCTCGAGCGCGCGCTGCCCGTGGTGCTCACACTCGACGGCAGCCCAGTGGACCAGGAGGTGCGATGGGACGGCTTTCTCGACGACCGAGCGCTACGCGTACGGACCGTGATGCGCCAGTCGCTCGAGCTCGCGCACGAGGCGCGACGGCTGCGCGCCGTCCAAGGGCAGCTCGAGCGCGCTCTCCGCGAGCACCGCTTCGCGGCTCGCAAGATTGGGCATCTTCTCGCCGCCGATCAAGGGGATGAATGGGATGCCCATGTGGACCGCTGGTGTCAGCTCACAAGGAGGCACTTCCGGCCATGGACGCGCGCGGCTTGTGAGGCCGAGGCCCGACGCGGGCTCGAGGAAATGGAGGCACTTCTCGGCAGCTCGGACACACACACAACGGGGCTTTGCTTCCTCGGCTGGCGTGACCGGCGTCGCATTGACGCGACGAGTCGATCGCTACAGTGGGTGTTCGACAAGGAGTTCCCCAACTGCGACATGGTCGAGTTTGTCGACAAGGTCTGGATGGCGTACACGAACGCCGACGTATACCAGCGCGTCGTCATGGGCAAGAGCACACGGAGTTCAGTGGATATCGTCCAAGAGATCTCGCCGACGATGTGTATCGTGCGGTACGACGAGCAGTACCCGACGCTGTCCAAGACCGTCCACATGATGTACCTCGTGGTCCGCGTGCGCACAGCGAATGGCTTTGCTCACTGCATGCGCTCGATCGATGCACGAGAAGTCCAACACGCGGTGTGTGGGTCGGGCGATTTGTGGGCCACCAACTTTGTCTGGCTCAAGTGGGAGGCGATCGCCGAGCACGACCACGCTCAAGGGTATCGGCTCTTTGCCGGCGGGGCCATCGCCGGCAACGACATGGAGTACGCCACGTGGTGGCTAATCGAGACGCTCGCCACGCTGACGCGAGGGGAAAGCTGGGTCACGCGAAGGGCGTTGCTACGAAGTTCCTAGTATCCAGCACCTCACGCTGGGGGGGCTTCTTCGTCTCAACCATGACCTCGATGTCCGTATGTGGGACTGTATCCTAATCGAACACATGTGACCTGATATAAAATAAAATAAGGTGAACACGAGCAAAACCGAGGCGCTGGAAGGATGGCTGATTGCCGCTGGCCGTGATGGCGGAGACTCAAACACCGCGACGTCATCAGCCTCTCCATTCTAAGGCCCACGGTGAGGCCCACACCGCGGTGGTGAAACTTTGAGCTGGCCCCATCCCGGATTTTCGTTTCGTCCACGGAATACTGATCGCACAAAACGTAAATAACCGATCAAAATGGAACGTTTGAGAAAACTCACCGAAACAACAGGCGTGAATCCGGTGCAAGGAGGCTCTGGGGTCTTCTTTTTGCGTGAGGCCATTTCGCTTATTGAGCGCTCGCTACGCCCATCAAGAGCATGGAGACATCACCACTCGCGCCGGCGACGGCGACTCCCGCGCAACAGCGACTACAGCGACGGAAGGTAGATGGGTGTTGTACTTTCTCGTTGTTGTTGGTGTAGTGTTTACCACTTGACTGGCGATGACCAGGCCAGGCTCGACGCGATGCGCGCGACGGTGGCGTCGCTCGAGCGCGCGCTCCCAGTGATGCTCACGCTTGGGGACAACGCCGACGACCAAGTCCAATGGCATGGCTTCCTGGACGAGAGGGCGCTTCGCGTGCGCCGATTCATCAAGCGCTCGATCCGGTTGACGGAGGAGACCAAACGGCTCCAGTCCACGCAGCGGCAGCTCCAACAGTTGCTGCATGAGCACCGCGTGGCGTCGCGCGTGCTCGATGGACTGGTGCGCGGGTACGAGAGTGCGAACGACAATGAGTGGGCCGACAATGCCCACCGGTGGTGCCATTTAGCCCGCCGCCACTTCCGGCCGTGGACAAGCCGGGAATGCCAGGCGGAGCTCGACGCGGCGCTCCAAGAGATTTCCCAGTTCCAGTGGAGCAAAGAGAAGCAGACCACCGGCTTGAGGTTTCTCGGCTGGCGAGATCTTCGGCGTGTCGACAGCGCGCGCGGCGCGTTCCAGTTTGCGTTCTACAAGACCTTCCGTGGTTTCGACGTCAACGACTACCTACAAGTTGCGTGGGACTCGTTCACGGACCCAAAAACCTTTTACCAGGTCAACGTTGACCCGTATGCAAAGGTAGTTGACGGTGTTGCGATCGGCCACCGCTCGCGTGCACACCACGAGGTGCTCCAGCAGCTCGACAAGAACACGTTCATCACCAGGGCGGTCCGGCGGTATATGGATATGAACGTGGACGTGCATATTACGTAACTCGGGTACATGCAGTGCATGCGGTCAATTTGCTGCCCAGAGCTGGTCGCAGCGTTTGACGGACCCAAGGACATGTGGGCATCCAATTTCATTTGGTCCCAGTGGGAGTTGTTGGCCGAAAGTGGTGAAGGCTCAGGATACAAGCTCCACATCGGTGGGTCGATGGGCGCGAGGGATGTAAACTGCGCGCGACAGTGGATGCTGGGAGCTTTTGGGTGTGTCTTCCGCAGCGAGCGCCTCGCAACGGGGAGGCAGCTGATCGAGAACGACTAGCGTCGGGGGAACCGTGGGCCAAGGACATTCGTACAGCCGGTTGATTGACTTCCAGTTTGATTTTCGACCTGCAGGTAATGTCATTTTGAATTTCACTCAATTGTAAACAGTGTTCCCGACGCTTTTATTTCCACTAGTCCTCGCTAACCCATGGTTGCGACTGAGATGCACGGCGTTGTATCACCTCTACGGTTGTTATTGTGATCTCGCGGACTCGACGGGACGCTCCACTCACATAATCGAAGGATTTCCAAGCTAGGGTCATCACCAAATACGATTCCTGTTTGATCTGCTCCGAGCATTTATTTTTTCTATTCACTTCACCCCGGCGACGTATCACATCGGGTCTATTAACTACAGGTGATCAAGTCTCGCCCTTTCGCAAAGCGCTCAGCACGTAAGACGGCCGCAAAAATCTCCCACATCCACAGATTGGCGTGATGAACGTCAATACCGCCGATCGAGCCGCCAGTCCTGAAGACATAACCTGGTATGTCGCTATCCGCAAGCGGCTCCCATTGTGTCCAAGCGTAGTTGGATGCCCACAAGTCTGTCGGTTTATGGATCTCTGCGAGCATCTTGGGACACCTAATCGACCGCGAGCACACTGTGACCACACCTTGGATCTGTACTCGAAAGAGAAGGAACACTGTGAGGGCATGCGCGGAGATTGCTGGGATTTGGTGCCCGGCCATGACGATCATCATATCGCCTCCGATACGTTGCAAGATGAGATGCGAACTCCTAGCGCGCGGTCCGATGATGACGTCGCCAAAGCAATGTGGATTCGAGTATGTTTCCCAGACCCTGTCGACGAATTGGTCCATATCGTCATCTCGGAATATCTTGTTGAGCTGGAACTGCAGTACGCCATGGACAGTATCCACGCGGCGGAGATCGCGCCAGCCAAGAAAGCTTGCTCTGGTCGTGTGAGCCTCTTTCTTTCGAAACAGTTCGATTTCCCGAAGCGCCGTTCGGACCTCGGCCTCGCAGTCCTCAAGCCGCCACGGCCGGAAGTGCCGTCGCGCGAGCTCGCGCCAGCGGTGCACACTTGCTTCCCAATCGTCTATGGTGTTTGTAGCCAGCAATCCGTTGAGCACACGAGCTGTGAGGCGGTGTTCGTGCAGCAAGCGCTCGATCTCAACCTGGGACTTCCGCAGTCGCGTGGCCTCTTTGGTCAACTCGAGCGACTGGAGGAACAGACGCCGCCTGCGCATCCCGGTCTCGTCTAGGAAACCCTCCCAATGCACATCCTCCCGATCTTTGCCGAGCGTGAGGATCACCGGCAGTGAGCACTCGAGCGCCGCGGCCGTCGCGCGCATCGCCTCGAGCCGCACCTAGAAAATCCAAGAGATCATCAACCCATACTGTCAGCGTCGAGTACTATGTATGTACAGATGTGTAGCCATGTGTGGCCATATGGGTACACGTACCCGACGCCTTTTGCGGGACGCGCGCTCGCGCTCGCGCAGAACCAGCGCGCGCCCGAGCGACGAAGAAGCCGGCTCCATGTCCGTTTTGGTGGAGCTTCAGCCGAGACGTCGAAGCCAGTGTACAACAATCGACGGAAAGGCGACACAAATACGATTCTTAAACTTTTATGCGCTGTGAATAACAGTTATTTCGGGTATAGACTGCTGTATCGACCAAAAGAACGCATCTACATGTATATAATATACATAATTACACTAACCAAATTCCATATACGTAGTTATTTTGCATTATAGACATTTAGCGATGTTAATGCCTTCTATTTACAACATACTCGTAAATACCTCTGGCGGTATGGTCCATTTTGGTAATGCGAGCCAACCGAACGTGGTATCCACACTGCAGAAATTCTGGATGGAGCTGCCGATCACCCTGACACCGCCGCGCGCGCTGGCGGTGCGCAAGCCAGCGGGCAGCAAGCACAGACGACGGCTGGTATGTGTGGGTGCCACCCCCCATGGGCGTGTGTCTGTCGTCTCTGTGATTGTGTGTCTGTGTGTCTTGTAACTCACGGTCTCTAATATTGTAGGACCGCCTGGACGCGCTGCGCGCCACCGCGGAGGCGCTCGAGCGCGCGCTGCCCGTGGTGCTCACGCTCGGCGGCGACAATGACGACGACGACGACACGGACCCACGACGACGACTTCTGGGCGGGCTTTCTGGATGAACAAGGCGTGCGCGTGCGCCGCCTGCTGCGGAGATCGCTCGCGTTGACGAGACAGGCCGAGCGACTGCGTGAGGCGCAGACCCGGTTGAAGGATTTGTTGCACGAACACCGGCTCGCGTCGCGTGTGGTCGCCGGTCTAGTCGCGATGAACCCCGTGGACGACTGGGCGGAGAGTGTCCGCCGCTGGCACTCGCGCGCTATCGCGCACTTTCGGCCGTGGCGACTCGACCAGTGTGAGGACGAGATCGCGATCGCGCTTCGAGAAGTGGATCAGTTCCAGTGGGGCGCTGACACGCAAACGTCCGGTGCGAGCTTTTTCGGCTGGCGCGACCAGCGCCGCGTGGATGCCATGTGTGGCGTCTTGTAGTTCCAGTTCCACAAGACGTTCCGAGACGACGACGTCGACGACTACGTGGACCGAGTCTGGCAGTCGTACGCGGACCCACGGCTGTTCTCGGACGTGATCATCGGACCGCGGGCTCGCAGCGCCCACCAGCTTTTGCAGACGATCGGAAAGGACGTCATGATCGCGATGGGCTCGCAGCGGAATCCAGCCATCGCGATGGACGTACACATGCTCTTCATGGTCTTCCGCGTCCGCATCGAGAACGTGGTGACGCTTTGTGTGCGGTCGATTCGATGTCCGGAAGTCATGGCGGCCATTGAAGGGCCTACGGATGTATGGTCAACCAACTGTGTCTGGACCCAGTGGGAGCTGCCCGAGAGACCCGAGAAGGTCGGATACAAGTTTCGAACGGGTGGCTCGATCGGCGGCATCGACGCGAACTACGCCAACCAGTGGATGTGGGAGGTATTTGGCGCCGTCTTACGCGCGGAGCGCTACGCCAAGGCAAAGAATCTGCTCACGGAATCGGACTAACAAGGGTGACGATGGCAGTGGCCGTTCCAGCGTGGACGCGACGGATCTGGGCGGTGGCAGTCGCACGACGATCCACCCGAATGGCCATCCAAATGGCCGCTCCATCTGACGGCGTCGAGCGTTACGATGTGGCGGACGTGTGACTCGTCCCATGGCCAACGGCCCGCTGCCAGTGGCACAACACTGCCAGCGATCAACGGACTGCCAGCGTCACGGCAACTTTTGGTTGGGCGGACCCTGTGAACATCCCGCGCCGTAATCCAAGAGTGAAGGTTTACCGTCACTCTTGGATTACGACGTGCGCGGAGCACGGAGAAATGACCATCACTCTGTGCGATCCCGAAGCGACACACACGAACGTGTCGGGAGATCACGGTTCAGTACCCACCTGAGGACGGAGCTCTTTATGGACGCGAGCTCTGTCGTGGCACAGCGCACGGAGGGGCGACGATCTCACTCTCGAATTGGCGCACTCCACGGCCGATCGATTCCGACTCCTCTCTCAAAAAACCACACTCCCTTCCGAAGCCTCCGACTCCGTCCCCCCCCCCAACGCACCGATGGCCGTCTCGCCGTCTCCGCGTGGCCCGAGCGCCACAGCCTTTGCTGAAGTCCGCACGCCGCGCACAGAGGACACTGTAAATCTCGAGGTGCTCGACGACGCAACGAAAGCGACCAAGAACAAGACGACCAGCGACACGAGCGACCACGACACGGCCGATTCGGACAAGAAACACGACAAGACCAAGACCAAGGGCCCGCCGCCCGTGGCGTTCTCGGCGCTGTACCGGTACGCGACGCCCTTGGACAAGCTATGCCTCTTCCTCGGCGTGCTCTGCTCGGTCGCCGGCGGCGCGCTCTACCCGTGCATGTCGCTGATCTTTGGCAAGGCGATCTCGGCGTTCCAGCAGGCCGACGGCGGCGTCGACACAAGCAAAGTGAACGATGCCGCGCTCGACTACTTGTACATCGCGATCGCGCTGTTCGTAGCCGACTACGGCTCGTACTTGATGCTCACGACCACGGCCGAGCGCCAGATGAAGCTGCTGCGTATCGAGGCGTTGCGCCACATGCTGTACATGGATATCTCGTGGTACGACTCACACGACGCGATGCAACTCTCGACGCGGCTCACGGGTGACACGGTCAAGATCAAGGATGGAATGGGCAGCAAGCTTGGCGAGGCCGTCAAGTACGCGAGCCAGTTTATCGCCGGTTACGTGATCGGCTTCATCAAGGGCTGGGACACCGCGCTCATCATGGGCGCGGTGATGCCGATGATGGCCATCTCGATGGGCTTCCTTATGGTCATGATACGCAAGAAGATGGTCGAGGGCCAAAAGCTGTATGCTGAAGGTGGAGCGATCGCCGAAGAGACGCTCGGCTCGATCCGCACGGTCGCGTCGCTCAACGGCGAGAAGCGCGCGATCGAGGCGTTCCACGCGAAAACTCTGGCGGTAGAGGAGCATAACATTCAGCTCGTCAAGCGCGCGGGCTTTGTGATCGGCCTCTTCCTCGCCAGCACGTGGCTCATGTACGCCGCTGGTCTATGGTACGGCGGCTACAAGGTCTCGCGAGCCACGGCCACACCCATGGAGGTCTTCCAGGGCTTTTTCGGCGTGCTGCTTGGCACTATCGCGATCGCCATGATCACGCCGAGCCTGCAGGCTGTGACCGAGGCGCGCGGTGCTGCGGCCGCCATCTACGAGATCCTCGACACGGAATCAGCGATCGACGCGTCCAAGGACGCAGGAATCGTGCCAGCGACCTGCGCGGGCCGCATCGACGCAGTGGATCTCCACTTTTCCTACCCGACTCGTCTCGACGCTCCGATCCTCCAGGGCTACAACGTCACGATCGAGGCCGGGCAGACTGTCGCGTTTGTCGGTGCGAGTGGTGGTGGCAAGTCCACGCTCATCTCGCTGCTCGAGCGATACTACAACCCGCAGCGCGGCGAGCTGCGTCTGGACGGCCGCGAGATCAGCACACTCAACCTCAAGTGGCTTCGTTCGCAGATCGGCGTGGTCTCGCAGGAGCCCGTGCTCTTTGCGCAGACGATTCTCGAAAACATCATGGCTGGCGGCGAGCACATCACACGTGAACAGGCGATCGAGGCGGCCAAGATGGCGAACGCGCACAGCTTTATCATGACGCTTCCGCAGCAGTACGAGACGCTCGTGGGCGAGAAGGGCGTGTCCATGTCGGGCGGCCAGAAGCAGCGCATCGCGATCGCGCGTGCGCTCGTCCGTAACCCGAAGATTCTTGTGCTGGACGAGGCCACGAGTGCGCTCGACGCCGAGAGCGAGCGTGTTGTGCAGGATGCGCTGAACGAGCTGATGGACAAGACCCAGATGACGACGCTCGTGATTGCGCACCGCCTCTCGACGGTGCGGCGCGCGGACAAGATCGTTGTGCTGTCTGGTGGTCGCGTTGTTGAGGAAGGCACCCACTCGCAGCTCGTGGCGATCGATGGTGGGCTGTACAACAACCTGTACACGATCCAGGAAGGAAACGCCAAGCAGGAGCAGGACGACCAGCGCAAGGAACTCGAGCGTGCCCAAACCGACGCGGACACCTCCGTCGCTATGTTGCAGCGCCAGCAGAGCGCACGCTCGTCGCGCAGTGGCGAGGAGTCCGGCTCGCGCCTCGAGCTCGTCGACGGTGATGACACGGCCCACCGCAAGCAGGCATCCTTTACCATCATGGACGCCATGGCGCTCAGCCGTCCGGAGCGCAAGCGATTTCTGATTGGCGCGGTCGCGTCGGCAATCATGGGCCTCTCGATGCCCGGCTCGGCGCTGCTCATCTCGCAGTTGCTGTCGTCGATGATTGAAAAGTATGCCAAGTACGAGGCTACGGGCTCGCGCGTATTCCTCGATGACTTGTACGACGATGTGTCGAAGTACGGCGTAGTGTACCTCGCCGGTGCCGCGGGTATTTGGATGGCCAAGTCGACAACCACGCTGTGCTTCCGCTACATGGGCCAAAAGCTCACGACACGTGTGCGTATGATCCAGTTCTCGGCGCTCGTGCGTCAGAATATTGCATTCTTTGACGAAAAGGAGCACGGCACGGGCGCACTCACCGCCGATCTTGCCACACACGCGACTAATGTCTCGAGCATCTCGGGCGACACCATGGGTCGGCTGCTTGAGTGTATCTTCACCTTCGTGGCGGCGATGGTCATCTCCTTCACGATCGGCAGCTGGCTGCTCTCGCTTATCCTGCTCATCATCTTCCCACTTTTGGTCGCCAACGAGGCGCTTCGCTCGGCGACGATCCGCAAGAACATGAAGCTCTCGGACGAATTGTCCGAGATGGGCGCCAACGCCTCAGAGGCGTTGTGCAACATGCGCACGGTCGTGGCGCTCGGTCTCGAGGACCGTCTGCGCGACAAGTTCGACACATTGCTTGATAAGCCTCTGGCCGCTGGAAACCGCGAGGCGCGCATCAATGGCTTGGCGTTCGGATTTGGCTCGTTCATCGTGTTTGCGACGTACTCGCTCGTGTTTTGGTACGGCGGTCACCTCGTCCACAAGGGTGACATCTCGTTTCTCGAGATGATGCGTACGTTGATGGCCGTGATGATGTCGGCGCAAGGCGTTGGTGTCGCAGCGTCGTTTCTGGGCGAGGCGGAGCACGCACTCAAGGCTGGTGCGGCCGTTGTGGCGCTACGTGACCGCGTGCTCCCCATCGACTCGTTTGACGAGAGCGGCGATCGTCCGGCGCGTGTCAATGGCAAGATCGAGTTCCGCGACATCACGTTCCGGTACCCGACGCGTCCCGGCGTGACCGTGCTCAGGCACTACAACCTCACGATCGAGCCTGGACAGACCGTGGCGTTCTGCGGTCCGTCGGGTGGCGGCAAGTCGACCTGCATCTCGTTGCTCGAGCGCTTTTACGACCCGGTGGAGGGCCAGGTGCTGCTTGACGGCCGCGACCTCAAGAGCCTCAACCTCCACTGGCTGCGCAGCCAGCTCGCGCTCGTGGGCCAGGAGCCGACGTTGTTCATCGGCACGATCGCGCAGAACATCGCGTACGGACTGGAGACGATGCCGAGCCAGCAGGAGATCGAGGCCGCGGCCAAGATGGCGAATGCGCACGATTTCATCGTGCAGTTCCCCGACGGCTACAACACCCAAGTGGGCATGAAGGGCGAGCAGTTGTCCGGTGGCCAGAAGCAGCGGATTGCGATCGCGCGCGCTGTGCTCAAGGACGCGAACGTGCTGTTGCTGGACGAGGCGACGAGTGCGTTGGACTCGGAGAGCGAGAAGATCGTGCAGGAGGCTTTGGACAAGGTTGTCGCGCTCAAGAAGCGCACGACGATCATCATCGCACACCGGCTGTCGACGATCCGCAAGGCCGACAAGATTTGTGTCGTGAGCGGCGGCAAGATCGCCGAGCAGGGCACCCACGCCGAGTTGCTCGCGCGGAACGGGATCTACACCAAGCTCGTCGAGTCGAGCACCAAGTGAGCGCTGTCGCCGTTGACGATAAGATATCCCCAAAGACACTGGAGTTGCATAGATAACGAAACACTGGTTGCATTCTTTTTCGAATGTCTGTGATATTTTCGAAAGCAACGCGCCTTTTTCTCGCGTTTGATTGGGCTGTGCAGTGTCTAGTTTGGATCGCACCCCTCGTGCCTGCCACTTCTGATCAGGAGTTTTCCGGGCGCTCGCTTGGTCACGCCGCTCGGCGTGTTGCGTCATCCCCACTTCACTCTCGCGTTCACCCGACTGTCGGACAGTCCCTTGCGGTGTGGAGATGTCCAAGGCGGTGACGATACTTTGCAAGCAATGGGTGACCTGGGGGAGCTTGGTTACGTGTATCTCCGTGCGGAAATGTTGATGCTGCGCGAGGCGAGAGCGTTGCGTCGTCAGGCGATGATGGGGTGGAGTGAGAAAGGTCGCAGCGTGGGACTCGCTTGCGCCGCCCAGAGGATCCGACCGTTTGGCGATGAGCAGCACACTGGGGATTACGAAAACCACACTCGATCGATCGATCGACTCGACTTTTCCCCCCACCACATCGTGAGAACGCCGACGTCGGATGTGTGGTCGTTTGTGAGCGAGGAAGAAAGATCGCTTGGTTAGGGCGTCGACGTTGTCGGTTACTCCGCAAGCCAAGGTCGCGTTTAAGCGGCCGTGGAGATGGAGTTGTCGCCGGCGCTGTCGCATCCCATGACGGCCCGCGATGGTTGTGGCCTCGTCGCGAGGCGTGCGTCATCCTCGCGCCGGCACACCGCAATTCAAGGTATTATAAAATCCGAGGCTCTCGAGTATGGTGGATCGTCGGCTGCGACACGGATGGAAAGTGGAGGCGGAGTCAGGTTTTGCCCGATTGCAACGTGCGACTCCTGCGACGTGGACCAATGGCGCTCCAACTTGGATCGGCGGCGACTTGGGCTATCCAAGATCGCTTTGGCAGCCTGCACGAAGCAGCGTGCAACTCGATGGGCATCGGTCCCCACATATATGTACTCCACATCGACATCTTCGTGTACGATGTAGTGGCTCCGACAACAGAGACAACACGAGACAAAACGACCGATTGCAAGCGATCCTGCTTCCTACGAGGCTAGTATGTGAGACGGAGCATCGGCCGGATTCCTTGAATTGCGTGTCCGTAAAGACGCAGTGGGTCTCTCTGGAAGGACGCGGGATCCGTTTTGGTCGCTCGTCTGCTGCGGTCGACAGACCCGGCGTAAGACGGTTCCCAACTCTCTTGTGTAGGCGATACCCGTGGGTCTGGTTGCCGGGTTGGATGGATTGCGTTTTCAGCGAGGACCGTAAGCGACCCGGTGGTCTAGGCATGTGTGTGATGCTGTCAAGCGACCAAAGAAGAAAAAAAAGATATCATGTTGGAATCACCCGGGACAAAACATTCTGTGGATCTCGAGAGACCAAAGGCTTGGCGTGGGCGTTGGAGACGAGGGCCCCGAACTGGCCGTCGCATAGTTGCGCACCTCTAGTTTCGGCAGGCGAAGAAGCCGTGCGCCATCGCTGCTACAAGTGACGGGAACAAAGCTGTGTTCTTGGCGATCTTATCGGCGATGGTCATCGCCAATTGTGTACGTCAACATGGTCGATCCTGCAACCGTCGCGCGTTCTCACGATTGGATGTGGGATGGGCCTGCTCGAAGGGCGGTATGATGTCGAGATTCCATTGTGGGTTCAAGGCATCATCCTGATCTAGAACCGTTTCGTGTAAAAAAGTTGGCTTCCTCCCCCCGACACCCCACGTGTTGAAGCGTCAAGCTCCGAGTCCGTCCGAATTCGTCCACACAAGTCCAGCCCAGTCACTCGCTATATCTGTATGCGCCCCACTTGGCCTGCACGAATGAGATGGCCGTGGGCTCCCGGTCATTGCCACAATGGCCGCATCCGTGCAACGCGAAAAGCAACGAGAGCGAGAGCGGAGGGCACGCCAGCGGCGCGTGGTACGCCCACCATCGTCGCCTCATTACCGACACGGACCTGCTCTAAGTCTTTTCCCCCTTAATGGTGTCATGGTGTGGCAGGCCAATCTGGAGCAAATGCGGTTCTCCCGGCACACGCTCCAGAACGCAGTGCTCGCGGTCCGCACGCTGGACGAAGATTCGTGGGAACGGTTCCTCAATCCCGACGCCATGCGCGTCCGCCATTACCTCCTCGCCACCAAACAGGCCGAGTCGCTAAAGCGGGAGCAGGCCGCTCTTCAACGCCTCTTGGCGGCGCACCAATTCGCAAAAGGAGCAGTGTCTCAGATCCTGACCGAACACTCCCGGGACGACTGGGAGGAGTCCATCCAACGCTCGCACAAACTTGTCGAGAAGCACTACCTTGTTCGTACCCTACAAGAATGCCAGCTTGAGATGCGAACGTCGCTGCGAGAGTTTGCCGCGTTCCAATGGAGCACTGAGACAGAGACATCCGGCGTCCAGTTCCTCGGCTGGAGAGAACGGCGGCGCGTCGACTACTTGCGCCATCTCTTCCAATTTCAATTCTGCAAGACGTTTCGAGGCCACGACGTCACCGAGTCGATGAATATCGTCTGGGACTCGTTCACGGACACAGCGACCTTCAAGAGCATCATCATCGGCCACCGGCTGCTCGGAACGGTCGAGATCCTGCAGCAGCTCGGGCCGAACGCCATGATTGTCCGCATTATGGAGCGCTTCCCGACCACTGAAGGCGACGTCCATGTCGTGTATCTCGTGTTCCGCGTGAGGACGGAACACGGCTACTTACAGTGTGCTCGATCACTGTACTGCCCCGAGCTCATGGAGGCGTTCGACGAACCGCGGGACGTGTGGCCGTCCAACTTTATTTGGATCGAGTGGGAGCTGTTGGACGACGAAAAGAGCGGCTACAAGCTACGCATCGGCGGCTCTATGGTCGGCCAGGACACGAACTACCTGAGACACTGGATGATCGAGATGTTTGGCTGCGTCGTGCGAGCCGAGCACCTGGCCACCAAGAGAACGCTCCTCGCGAGTAGCTAACAGTCTCTCTTCCATATCCCCGACGCATGAGGTGAAGGTTGGGCAAACATTCAAAATGGTGGGCACTAACCTCGTGGAGAACAGGGCAGTGGACAGTCCACAGTGCCCGCAATACGTACAGCAACGCGTCGAATCCCGGCCAGGCCAATGTCTAAGACATCTTCACACGCTGTGTCGTCCAGTTTCTCGCGCGCCCATGTGGGGGGAGCGGACCTGATCCCGCCACAAATTTCTCAAAACTGTCTGCCACTCTAAACAGGATCTCAACCCTAAACTATATTAAACACCTAAAAATGTTTCAATAGATCACATACTTCGCTCCCCGAATCGGTTTGTTCAGAGATGGAGCTGGCGACGTCAAGACGATCCCCTTGGCAAAATTTCGTGGCGGTCCTTTCTCTGTTGTGCCCGGGACTTGACGGCCGGATGGTTTGATCCTGAGCTGTCGACGACGGAAATAGCGACACTTCGCCCATCAAAACCTTCGCGCGTTTCTGGCTCAGCCAGTTTTTTGTGGAGACCATGCTGACCACGACGCCCACGCCGGACGCCCGCGCCAAGCGGCGCGAGCGCGAGCGCAAGGCGCGCCAGCGTCGCCTCGTATGTATCGCTTTCTCGCTTGCTCTCCGTCCGTTGTGTGGTGGGCTCAACGCGTCGCTGTTGTCTGACTAGTCCAAGCTCGATGAGATGCGTGCCACACTGGCTGTGCTCGAGCACGCGTCGCTAGTCTCACACACGCTGGGCAGCGTCGACGCTGTGTGGGAAGACTTTCTGGACCCCACGTCGATGCTCGTGAGACGCACCCTGCGACTGGTGAAAGAGACCCACACGCTCCAGCGCGAACAGGCCCAGCTCCAGCGCCTGCTCGACGAGCACCAGCTCTCTACGCGTGTGCTCGCGAAGCTGGTTCTCGATGAGCTCCCGACCGACGACTGGGCGACCAAAGTCCAGCGTTGGCACGAACTCACGCGCACGCACTTCCAG
>JAADVT010000606.1:0-19892 GCA_023335895.1 Pythium rishiriense
CCAAGCGATGCTGGCACTGGCCAAGTTCGTGGTCGACGGCGGCGAGTCCTCGCAGCTCGTGCCGCTCAAGCTGCTCTACTTCATCCACTACATGGCCTTCTCGACGCAGACCTTTTTGCCGGTACGGAACATGGGAGAGCGAGTCGTAGAGAGATCCATGGAGCTGACACGACGTCGCGTGTGTAGATGTACTTTGACACGCAGGCCGGCTTTGACAAGTTCCAGATCGGCATCTTGCTGGCGCTCCCGTGTATCTGCGCGATCTTGAGCCCGCCACTCTGGGGCGCCGCGGCCGACATTTTCCGGAGCCAGAAACTCATCCACGTCGCGTGTCTCGTCACGGCCGCGCTGTTCATGTTCACGATGCAGTACGTCCACTCGTTCCTGCTCATGTGTGTCGTCTTCTTCCTCGCCAACTTCCAGACGCAGCCCACGTTCTCGCTGCTCGACCAAGTGGCGATGCAGATGCTCGATCGCATCGGCGGCGACTATGGCAAGCAACGCCTCTACGGCGCCGTCGGCTACGGCATCGGCGGCTACATGGCCGGCGTCATCGCCGCCGCCGTGGGCATCGCCTGGTGCTTCAACATGGTCGTGGCGCTGTCGTGTATTTCGCTGTTCTTGTTGCTCCGCCGCATCCCGTCGTACGAGCGCAACACGCACGTCGACATTGACTTTGCGCAGAGCCTGCGAGCCATCGCCAAGCAGCACGACGTGCTCATGCTGTTCATTTTGGTCGTGGTCGTCGGGATCCTCGGGCAGCTCATCGACAGCTTCCTGTTCCTCTACTACTTCAACCTCACGGGCAACAACTCCAACTTTGTGGGTATCGTGATCGCCGTCGAAACGATCTCGGAGCTGCCGCTCTTCTTCCACGCGAACACGATCATCAAGCGCGTGGGCACGGCGCGCTGCATCTACCTGGGCATCGCCTCGTACGCGATCCGGTTCTTCACGTACTCGGTCGTCGCGAACCCGTGGGTCGTGCTGCCCGTCGAGGCGCTCCACGGCATCACGTTCGGGCTCGTCTGGGCGGCGTTCACCAACTACGTCTACCAGTCGGCGCCCGCGGGCACGGAAGGCACGATGATCGGTCTGCTCGCGTCGATCCAAAAGGGCGTGGGCGGTGGCGCCGGCACGCTCGTCGGCGGCTGGATCTACGAGCAGTACGGCGGCCGCGCGATGTGGAGCGTCGGCCTCTTCGTGGTCGTTCCGCTCGCGCTGCTCATCGCCGTCGCGTTCTCGTACTCGGCCAAGGTGTACGATGCCAAGGACAAGACCATCGAGATCGACGAGTTGATGCCGCTCCAGCCGCTCACGCCGTCCTACAGCAGCCTCTCGCCGCGCGAGTACACGTACAAGGAAGTGGACCAGAGCGCCGCGTAGATCGTGAGTAGAGCCATCTCTCATTCCCGTGGACAGATCGAGAGATTTCCTGTAATGCAGAGTGGTTCACACACTTCGTTTGATTCGTTGGGGAAGCCATGTTGAAGTCATTCAGTGGAGGTGGCACTCTACCTCCAAAGCCGCACTCGATTCGTCGGGGATCTTGGGATGGCGCAAGTTGCGTCGCGGTTTGTCGACATGCACCCATCTAGCTCACGGTGAGATTCTCCCAAGAGCCCAGCTCGTGATCTTGTCCCTTCCCAACCTGACGTACCGAATCCCCCAATCAAGCCCTCCACCCACCATGGATCCCAGTTCTGAAGCCGTTTCTATGCAGCTCCGTGGCGATGGGTTCGTCGACAAGTTCATTTTTCTTCTCTCAAGATGGGCACTGGGACCAACTTCCCACGAGAGTGACGCTCCCGTTGGGTGGGCGATCTTCAAGCGGCGGCCGGCAGACGCGCGCCACATTTCTCTGTCACCGTGCTTTTCGCCACCACGGGTTCCTCCCTTCTGGGGTTCACCTGGAGACGCCCATGGAGGAAGCCCAAGCATACCGAATCAAATCAAAAACGGGCTCGTGATCTTTGCTGCGTTCGCGATACACCGTCTCGCTGTTGCATTCGCGAATCCACCGGATCCACCGCAAGCACGTCCTTCCGCCAAGCCAGCCTGAGTCTCTGGGACCACCATGATCTCTGTGGGCGCGCTCGTCCAGTTCCTCATCGACGGCGGCGAGTCGACGCAGCTTGTACCGCTCAAAATGCTCTACCTCATCCATTATATGGCCTTCTCCACGCAGACCTTCCTGCCGGTACGTTTCTCACCCAGCTGAGCCCGTAAGAGTGGAGGGTCACCGTGGTCTCAACAACAACGGATGCTGCTGCTGGGTGCACAGATGTATTTTGACACGAAGGAAGGCTACACCAAGTTTCAAATCGGCGTGCTGCTCGCGATCCCGTGCGTGTGCTCCATCATCGGGCCGGTCGTGTGGGGTGCTGCCGCCGATATCTTCCAGAACCAGAAACTGGTCCACGTTATCTGCCTGGTCACGGCCGCACTGCTCATGTTTGTGCTCCAGTATGTCACATCATTTGAAGTGATGTGCATCATGTTTTTCCTCGCCAACTTCCAGACGCAGCCGACCTGGTCCCTGCTTGACCAGGTTGCGATGGAATTGCTCGACCGGATCGGGGGTGACTACGGCAAGCAGCGTCTCTATGGCGCCGTCGGCTACGGAATCGGTGGCTACATGGCCGGCGTCATCGCCGCCGCCGTGGGCATCGCCTGGTGCTTCAACATGGTCGTGGCGCTGTCCTGCATCTCGCTGTTCTTGTTACTCAACCACATTCCGTCATTCCAGCGCACCAAGCCGAAGCTCCAGTTCCTCTCCAGCCTTGCGCATATCCTCGAGCAGCGTGATGTGCTGCTGCTTTTCGTACTCGTGCTTTTCATCGGCATCGTCGCGCAGCTCATCGACAGCTTCTTGTTCTTGTACCTGTTCAACCTTTCCGGTAACAACTCGAATCTGGTGGGTGTGGTGATCGCAGTCGAGACCACATCCGAGCTGCCGCTCTTCTTCCACGCGAACCGCATCATTGATCGCCTCGGCACGCCGCGCTGCATTTTCATGGGCATCGCGGCGTACACAATCCGCTTGCTCGCCTACACATACGTCGAGAACCCTTGGACGATTCTTCCCATTGAGGCTCTCCATGGAATCACGTTTGGGTTGGTGTGGGCCGCGTTCACCAACTACGTGTACCATTCTGCGCCAGAGGGTACGGAGGGCACGATGATTGGTCTCCTGGCTGCCATGCAGAAAGGTGTCGGCGGCGGTATCGGCACCCTCATCGGCGGCTGGATCTACCAGAACCACGGCGGTCGAGTGATGTGGAGCGTCGCTCTTTGTGGCGTAATTCCCATCGCGCTCTTGATTGCCGTCTCTTTTTCATTCTTGGCAAAGAGCCACACCACGACCAAGGTCCTCGGCATGGAAGAGCAGCCGATCAAACGCCGTACGCCATCGTATGGCGCAATTCACCACCTAGGAAGCAGCCAGCACCTAGACACTCTCACTTAGCGACCTAGAGGTAGGTATTCATTTTTCTCAACGAAAAAAAACTAAGATTCATGAATACGTTACCCTTCACCACTTCATTCCGCATGTCATCCTCACTTCTTCTTCTTTGAGGCTGCCTTCAGTGATCTGGCACGCTCTTCAATTCGCCGATCCATTTCTGCTTTCGCAGCAAGTCGCGCTTCTTCCAGAGCTGACAAGCCAGATTTTCCTTTGTCTGAGGCCGATTTCGGCGGGGTAGCTTGGTTTATCTTTCGCTTCTTGTGCTCGGCTGAAGTGGCTGGTGATGTGCGTGAAACTGCTCGGTTTGTCTCTGGAGTGCGTCGAGCTTGGTGTGCGGTCTCCATGTCCGCATCGGTCTGCGAAAGCTTACGTTTGTTATCGACAGACTGAAATTTGAAGCGATGCGGACTTACTTCGTCTGCAGCGGCTTCAAGTGCTGCACGGGCAGACAGCGCCGCAGCTTGCGCAGCTGCACGAGCTGCTTGCTCGGCTTGCTCTCGTCTGAGCGATTCCTCACGTGCCTGAAGTTCGAATAACTGTTTCTGGTGCTCAAGTTCGTCCGCACGCCTACGCATTTCTTCCAGATTTTGAGCCAGAATTCGCGACTCGTTCTGCTTGCGTGCTTCGTCAGCAGCCTGAATTTGCAGATGATGGCGCTCAAGCTCCATCTCAGCTGCTCGTAAGCGCATCTCCTCCAGCTCCTGTTTCATCCGTTCAGATTCAGTTCGGCGCGCTTCTTCGTCCCGAAGTGCATTTTCACGCATGCGGGCCTCGTACTCGGCTTTCTGCGTTTCAGCCTCTCGCGTTTGGCGCCGCATGTTCTCAACCTCTCGTCGAAGTTGCTCAGCGCGCTCTGCCTCTTCACGCAACTTGTCTTGAAGGCGCTTTGACTCGAGATCTCTCTCTCCGAGTGAGGCTTGAACGTAATTCTTCAGCTCTTTAACCAATGAATGCGATTAGTCTTCACTTTTAAGACGAAAAGGATCAGGGCATGGGAGCACTCACCGTTGATTTGCTCCTCTTTTTTCTTCGCCGCCTCGATTTCCTGTTCACGTAGGATTCTTTCCTTCTCTGCCATGCTGAGAGCGTCCTCTTTCTCCGCAGCGAGACTACAGGGAATGTGTGTCAGTAACAGTGATACTACTAGTATCAGCTAGGACTAAGAACGACTTACCGATTGAGCAACTTCTGGTTTTCAAGTTCAGCCTTGCAGTCCCATTTAAGCTTTTCAAAGAGTGACGCCGCCGACAACGTGGTACTCGTGGACTCGAGGCTCAGAAATTCGGAGATCATTTCCTTCAGTGTTGTCACAAAGACTGATTCAAGCTTGGTATCAGTTGTTGGAAACTCGACAGTCTTCAACTCGCGGTGAAATTCGTCAATGACTTCAGCACGAAGGTCTTCGTACTGTTGCTGCTCTTGTCGTGCTGATACATCTTGCTGAAGTTCTTGGTTTCGCCGCAGATATTCGTATGCGTGCTACATAAACATGTTTCAGTAAATATTGTCAACGACGGCGAGGTCACGAAACAGTTTCAGCGTTACATGAACTCACCAAGTCGCCCACTTTTTCCAAAGCCGTTGTTTTTGCGGAGATATCCGTCTTCAGCACGGTCCATCCTTGCAGATGCTTCGCCACATCGATTTTGACAGTCTGAACAGCTTCATCGATAGATTGCTTGATTGTGAGTTCGGGGAGTGGCAGCTTCCCATCCAGCCGAGCAGCAACCTCTCTGTCCAGGTCTTCCTTCGCCTTCGTTTCGATCTCATTGAAGATCTGCCGAAGCTCAAGGTAGTAACGTCGGTTCAGCTCTTCAGCGAGGTGAGCCTTGTGATGCTCGACATCTTCAGCAAAACTCACAGACAGGAATGGGTTTTCTTCAACGAACCCGTTCAACTCCTTCATGAGGTCACGATATTGCTCATCTAGCCCCGCCTGAAGTGTTGTGACAGTGATTGGAGTTCGTTCAGAAAAAATCTTGTCCAAAGTTTCATGCATGTCCTTCGTCATGCGCGTTTTGCCGTTGCGCACGTGCTGGCTGATGACAGTGCTTGTCTTCTGAATCGCTTTCTCGTTTAAGACCTCAAGCTTGTCAAACAAAACGTTGGCATGTTCTCGCACTCGCTTCATTTCGGTGTCCAGTCCACGCTTCCCTTGCGCACCAACGGGCAAAACCTCAAGTCGATTGATTTCATTCGCGAGAATATCTGCACACCGGTGCCGCAACAAATCGTTCCTCATCGGGATTGCTTCTTTCTCGATGATCGCGCACTCTTCCTTGAGGTTCTCGAAAATCAAATCGATTTCCTTCGACATCTTTTCAGCAATCTTGTCGTTATTCACTTGCACGATCAGACGAATCTCCTTCAATGCAAACTCCTGGAGCGCGTCACGCATCTCCTTTTGTACCCCCGAGGGTGTACCCTTCATACCATCAATCGCTTCTGTGATCAGAAATTCTATATCCCGCGTGAGGTTCTTCTCCAGCTCAGACGACGACACAATTTCCTCCAGGCAAGCAGCCTCGCAGTAAGCTGCAATACTCTTCTCACATTCCTCCTTCAATGCCTTGGCTTCAGCTCGGACAAGCGACGAATAGATTGACTCGGGCATAATGACTTGGTCGCTGTTCAGCGTATCAACCAGGGCCGGCATCATTTGCGACAGCAGGCGTGCTGTGAGTGGTTTCCCACCAAACTTCATCGGGTGCTGGAGTTGGTTTGACAAGCTCTTTCGCAAGTCGCGCAGTTTCTCTTGAAACGCTGGCTGAAGTTGTTCGAAGCGAATTTTGTCCTTCAAATTTGCAGTGTTCGCGACTGGTGCCGGGAAGAGCCACACGGTGATCGATTCAAACGCTTCTAGAAGGTTCACCCGTGCCAGGTTGCGCACGTTCACCTCTTCGCTTCTTCCTTTTTCCTTTGTGAACAAGTCCTTGAAGACTTCATCTGGGCTCGAGTCTACAAAGCTCCAGTCGCGGAAAATGCTGCATAACACACAAAGAGAGTTAGAGAATCACCAAACCTGATGCACTAGGCCGCTACCAGTCACTGACATGTGGAGATGCCCAAAAACCTTCGAGTTGTCGCCATCGGCGAGCTCAATACCCTGAGCGGCACGGGCTAAAACGGCCAGCAAGTTGAGAATGCGATCGGCCTGCAGACTGTCCTTCCAGTTGAAAATCACGGCCTTGGACGAAAGCAAGACAGGCGACACGAGGCGAGAGTCGTCTACAGGCACAGCCATCAATTCACATGAGACGCTCCATCCACCACACTATTGAACAGATGGGTTCCAATCGCACAGGAGATATCACGGTCGCCCTGGCCCTCGGCATCCACAAAGCCGATCTGGAGCGTCTGTTGGTCACTCTTGCCGGCCGCGACCGCCGGGCACCCGTTCAGCGCGCTAAACTTTGGCAGCGGCACAAAGTGGCCCGACAGGTCCACGCCTTGCGTGCACGGTTCACGGAGGTTCGAGATCTTGAACAGGTCCTGCTGGTCCGCGAGCAAGTTCATGAGGAACGACTTGCCTTGGCGGGCGGCGCCAAAGATTGAGATGAGGTTGATAGGCTGGTCGCCGAGCGGCTGCAGCACGTGGGTCGCGGCCTCCGGGTGCACAAACATGCGGTCGTTATGGCGGTCGTCGTCGTCCCCGGCGTAGTCCGCTGCGCGCCCCATGCCGAGCCATTTCACGGCCTACATATCCAGTCAGTCAGCACGCCGGTTTTCCCCCATCCCCTCGTTGCCTTGGTTGTACAGACGCACCCGCGGCTTGGCGCCAAAGCCCATCATGTTCTTCAAGCTGTCCATCGCGCCCGTGGGGGGCGGATACGTAGAGAGAGGAGTCGGTGCGTTTCCCCTTTTTCCCCTTTTGAGGATTTTCCAACCCGGGAAAAACGAGCTTGGGCTTCCTCAACCAAGATGCGAATGTGTTTCAAAAAAGCAAAGGGGTTGATGTCCCATTGCGATGCTTGATTGGTGGGAATATCCCTCGATCTTTCATATTTATGACCAATGAAACATGGGTATGACCGAATGTTGGTTCGGAGACAAATGGCACACCACGAGATGTTCCGCACCAAGGCCAAGAAGAAGGCCGGCGGCGCTGCGCCGCGCAAGCGCAAGGAGCTGAGTGACGACGAGGAGCCGGAGCAGCAGCCAGGCGGAAGGAACGAGGAACATGTCGACGTCGAGATGATGGAGGTCGACGAGGGCGACGCACCGACAGACGGCGAGAGCGAGGACGCCATGCTCGCGCGGATGCGCAACCGCGCGCAGAAGAGCAAGGCAAAGGGCGCCATGTCCTTCAGTTCCAAGGCGGCCAACAACAAGAAGAAGAGTGGGCGCTCCGTTGTGTTCGGCGACGACGGCGAGGAGGAGGAGGAGGAAGCCACCAACGGCGGTGCCACTATCTCGGCTGGTGGCTGTCTCAGCTTTGAACAGGACGTGGACACGACCAGTAAGAAGACCAGCAAGAAGCTGCGGATCCGACCCAATTTGAGTGTCGCACACACCACGGACGATGGCGACGAGGAAGAAGACGCCGGGAAGACCAATATGTATTCGCAGGACATGCTGGCGTCGCTGCTGCGGGAACAAAAAGTATTGTTGCGAAGAGCCCCTCCTGCACAGCCCATGGAGGACGACGCGATGGAAGTCGACCAAGACGAAGTCGTCGCGAGTATCGTGGATGAAGAAACAAAGGGCGAGTCGGCCGACGACGAGTTCATCCCGCTCAACGCGCAGTTCATGCAGGCAAAGAAAAACAAAAAGCGCGTCACGTTTGGCGTCCAGCGCGACGAGTACTACCCGCCAAAAAGCGCCGAAGTGGAAGAACCCGTACCCACAAGTGATGTTGAAGAAGACGACGAAGACGTAGACCAAAGCAAACGGTGGGAAGAAGAACTCATGCGACGCGGCGGCCACCACGTGCAGCCTCCACCGCCAACCGCTTCTCGCTACGACGCGAAAGCAGCCTATCCAACGCGGCGGAAAGTTCCATGCGCATCGCTCGGCGAAGTCATGCGCAGTATCCAGCGGAAGATGGAAGCTGGGTCCATGGAGCGAGACCGCACGGCGCGGGAGCTAGCTCGGTTGGATGCAGAATCTGGGCTACTCCAGAAAAAGCTGCGCCAACAACGCGAGGAACTGGTCATTGCAAGTGAACAGTTTGAGTATTTCCAGGTCATTGAAGACTTTGTGAAGGGTCTCAGTTTTTGTTTGCGCGAAAAGCTGCCCGCGATCGAGACTGAAGAACACAAGCGCGCGTCGCAGTGGCTGTCGTCGCGCTCGGCATTGAGGGATCAACGTGACCGAGACATTCGAGAGGAAATTCGCGTGTGCCTTGAACAGAGTGGGATCCAAGAGCGACAGTTTGTCAACTTGCCGTCCAACATTCGTGAGCAAGAACCCGCTCCTGGAAATAGCGACGATGAGCGATTGGCACGGTTACGACGGCGCTATGAGACTCCGTTCGAGCCGGAGACGTCGAAGTGGGAAGTGTTTGCCGACGCCGTGGAAGAGATCAACTCGATTGAAAATGTGTATGGACGATTCCAAGAGTGGAAACGCAAGTTCCCCGACGTGTACAAGGATGCATACACGGATCTCGCTTCATCCAAGCTGTACGCGCCTTTCGTCCGTGTGGAGCTGATCAATTGGGACCCGCTGGCCGTGTCGATGAAAGGAGCGACGGCGTACGGCTACCCAGCGCGCGTCTCGGAGATGGAGTGGTTCCGAGTGCTTCGACAGCATCACTCTGTCCACAATGCCGAGCTCGAGGAGCCCGTGGTCTCAGTGCTTCGAGAGATTGTGGTCGCGCGCATCGTGGACGCCACGAAGACCCGGTTCGACGCCTTCTCTCCGGTCCACATGCAGAGTCTTGTCGATCTAATCGAGGATCTCGTGCAGTTCCACGCGGTTCCGCACATTGAGCATGGGCTGGACGAGATCGTCGGGACTGTGGTGGCGTCGCTCACAACGGAGGCCAAGCGCCTGCCGCTCGTGGCGCTGGACGACCAGAACGCCGCGACGGACCGCACGCGCTTTTTCGGCGCGTTCCTCGTGAGCGAGTTTTGTGGGCTGCTCGAGAACGCGCTGACGTTGTTTGTCGCGCTGCCCACCGGCGTGCTCCACGAGCGCGGCTTCCACGCCGTGATGCAGCTCCTCCACCACCTGCTCGCATTCGTGACGCACTGCAGGCACCTCCACAAGACGGCGCTGCTCCCCCAGATCCGGCGCACGACCCAACTGCTCTCGTCCTCGGCGGTCATGCAGAGCCTGCTCGCTCGCTCCACGCGCGAGCAGCTCGAGCTCCGCCACGTGCTCGAGTTGCTGTCTGCGACGTGAGCATCCCTCCCCCTCTCCTAAAGCATACATGCACTTGTTGAACATCCCATCTCCGAGGTCAAATATGCTCTTGGACAGGTCCATTTTGGCGCCACATTCTTCCCCGCCCCCTTGAAAGTGCCATGGGTGCGCAGGCCAGCACGGCGCACGGCGACGCCGCCAGCGGCGTGTCGCGGGACGACCAACACCACACAGAGAGCGGGCCGACGCCTGCCACGGGTGGGAAGACCACACGCTCGACGGCGCCTGAGACGACGGTGGCGCCACGGCCGCCGAGCGGTCGGCCACGCAAGCAGTCGGTGCCCGACCGCGTCGTCGAGATCCGTGGCACGGTCAAGCACGCGTACCCTCTGCAGTCGCTCAAGGGCGACGGCGCCGTGAGCGACGACTTCTCGGTGGGCACCGGTCCGTGCGGCCGCGACGCGGCGCACGTCGTCGCATGGGAAGTCCAGCTCCACGACTCGTACGAGACGTGCTTTGTGTTTCTCTACGACAAGTGGGCCGAGGCCGTGCAGCGCTTCCAGCGTCACGTACGTTTGCTTCTTCTTTTTTTTAAGGTTGCGCTGGATCCGCGCGCCACTAACACGTGTGGTGGTGACGGTGCCAGTACAAAGTGCACGTTCGAGGACGCGGGCTCGTGGCGATCGACCACTGGGACATTGGCCACGACACAGAGGACGTCAAGCGCTGCTACGTGGTCGCCGAGAGGTTGCTGCTCAAGCGCACGGTCGAGCGCTCGCCGCGGCTGCTGCCAAAGCCACAGGGAGTCACGATCGAAGTGGCGTACGAGGAGCCGCAGCGCATCCCGGACTCGGACCAAGTCAAGTACCTCCCAGAGCGAGTGATCCACGGACGGGAGTTGTATGGCGACGCCCAGCCAACGATGAGTGGGTCCACGCGTCCCTCCGAGCCATCTGCCACGACCACGCCTGCTCTTCAAGACAAGCCCAACCCTCGCGGGAAGCGTTCGCTACGGGAGATCAACCCCACGGCGGAGGCGGGCACGCAGAGCATGACGCCGTCGTCGTATGTATACACGCCGCTGGCAGAGCTCATCCCTGGAAACGCGTGTTTGTATGGCGTCGTTGTTAACATGAGCCTGCCCAAGCGATCTCAAGGCCATGATTTCTACGTACGTGGACGACGCTGCAAGACACGGAGCCTGTGGCACAATCCTCATGTGTCTTTGCTACTGTTAGATGTCGTTGCACGTGGTTGATGAAAGTCTTCCACGACGTGAGGACGCGCTCCAAGTTATGGTGTTCTTGCCGACGATTGAGCAAATGCCGCGCATTCTCGTGAGTTTTATCTATACCCTTCATAAGGCTACTCGCAGGGACTCAAGGCTTTGGTGGTTATGTAGTATGTCGGCGACGTGGTGCGTTTCCACAAAATTCGCATCAATCGGTACCAGGATAAGCTCCAAGGCGTGTGCAAGTGAGTCACGCTTCACAACTATGGTTCTGTTCACTACGGGTGCTCTAGCTAACGGTACACACTGTGCGGGTAACCCCATAGCCCTCGTGCGACCCGGTATCTCGTTCTTCGACGGGATCAGTCTAACCCGAACCAAGTGATTCAGCAAACTTGTAGTTCGACGTGGACTTTCGAGAAATACGATGAAGAGCGTTTCACTCAGCTCGCGTACGTGGAACTGAATCTACCGGGCATAATTGGATCAAACGCGCTAAAACCTTACTCGCTTTTGGTAGTAATTGGTCCGACCGAGCGCTTCGTGTGGACACCACACTTCCACCGGGTTGTCCTCAGCCTCCTCGCATGCTTGGTGACATGCAGTACGCCGAATCGTTTGCCGATGTTGTGGTGCGAGTGCTCCACATTCAAGAACCGTACGAAGACTTCACGCTCGCGCGAATGATCATATGGGATGGCTCAGGTGATTCATCATCCTGTGAAGATCTGTATTCCAAACTACGACGCGAGAAGCAGGCACAAGAGACCGCGGTGCCGTTCATTCCCGAGAAAGGCTTGCTGATGGAAGTTGTCGTCGATTCGTGCTGGATTGTGATGCAAACGATGGGCATTCTCTCAGAGATGCCTTTGCACTGGCGCCGGTTCCGCAATCTAGCCGTTTCCTCTGAGCAAGGTGAGCCAAGTGGCGGAAACGCTGGTGCTGTTGGGAAGCACTGGTTTGAGCTACACTTTCGTGAGGTATCGTCGGTGATGATCCTGCCCGACTCGAGCTCGGACGTTCAGATTCGCACTCGGCAAACTACCAGCGTACCCGAGGCTCGAGCAATTGAGCGCTCCGCCCACACCCCACAACAAACCACCGTGATTGATTTGACCGATTCTGCGACTTCCGACGTACAAGAATCGGTTCAGCAAGTGGTGGCACAGGTCCCCGCTTTCATTGTTGACAAAGTGCCAGTTACATCTCTTCAAGGCGTACTCACCAGCCCCACCGTGCCGCGCAAATACCACTGTTGTGCACGCGTTGTTGCAGTATGGCCTTCCAACGTTGAGCAACTCGCGAAACCCAAGTCCCGAACAGACGATACATATATCTACTCATTCGTTATGCGCCTAGAGGACGCCACTGGTCAGATCGACGTTATTGTCCACGGCGATGACGCGGTACGTTGGCAATCGCATCGGGGAAATGTTGCCGAAACTTGTCGCTCACGTTGACGTATTCGTATCAGGAAAAGTTTGTCCACGGGATTCCGCCCTGCGATCTTACGAAGAGCACGAGCTCACGCACACTTTTACAAAAGCGTGTTCGTGGGTTGTTGTCCATGGAGGTGCCCATGCATTTTTGCGTGAAGTCGTACAAGCCGAGGCCTGCACAGACAACCGAGGGCAATTCAGCCGATGAAAGTGTTCGTTTCCGGGTGTTTGACACGATATTGCTATCAGCGCCCTAAGACCAGAACACGTACGAAGGGTTGCGCGTAGCACTCAGTTTTGGTTGCGTACGAACGTATATATATCCAATGCAATCAGATACAAAACGAACTGTCCTTTTCACACACGAACACTGGAGAGCGCAAGGTCGCTGCCATCTCCTTTTGCTTCTTGATCGGTGTGTGCATGTGGGAGATCCTCCAACCCGTCTCTTGAGTCCTCGCCCAATTCTCCGCGTTGATGGAGCTGTCACAAAGCAACAACAAAGCAAGTGAGGAAGCGGATCGCGTCATTCAAATGCGGAAAATGTGCTCACCTTCTCAAGCCAATAGAACTCGTTCTCTTGAGGCAGCGGCATGGGGAAGCGGCCGTAGCTTGCTCCGAGCGCTGTGTGAATCGCCTGCGACTGCATGAGTTGTTGTGACATGGACAAATTCGGGATACTCTGGCTGTTGAACATCATCGTATCCCCAAGGCGCATGGACATTTCCATCTCTGCTTCCTTGACGCGCCCCAGGCGAGCCATGAGCGCTTCACCTTCTTCCGCACCGACCCAGCGTGGGTGGTTCTGCTTAAAGTTGATGAACGAAGTCTCCATCTTGACGTCGTTTGTATAGCGCTTGAAATCAAACTCAGCAAATCGGCACACAGCGCCCACGTTCGGCAGCGCCAATGAATGTGAGCGGATAAAGAGCAGCAGCTCGCGCGTCGAACGCGGCAGCGACATACACAAGATGTACGGCGCCATGATCACTGACAGGCACTCCTGCGCGAAGAGGACGGCCTTGTACGGGAATAACGCCAAAAAGGCGTCGCGCACGTCGTACGAGCGGCAGTTGCCACGCCATTCCTTCGGGAAGTAGTGGGTCTCGGTTGATAATTGGAGCATAGCCTCTTCACAGTCACCGTTCAGCGAAAAGGGCGAAGCCTCGGTGGTTGTGAACGAACGCGCGACTGCAAGCACCGTCGTCGTGATTGTAAAGTACCAGAGCATCGGCAGATCGTGGTACGTTATCGACTCGCCGATCAAGCTGATTGCCACGAGCACGGCCAACAGTGATGTCGCACAAAACGCCACACCTCCAGCTACCACGGCGACGAGACCTGCGGGGAACATGCTGATATACTTTTCCGCAAGCGGGTACGATCGCGCCATCCGTGCCTCGAGCGCGTGAGGCAGCTCATTGTACTCCCGGAACTTCCATAGCGCATATGAGCTCCAGCGGCGTGAGCCAAAGTACAGCGAGCGGCTCATGTGCCACTCTTGCGACGACTGGAACAGGAAGTGGGAGGATCGGTAGAGCAAGATGAACGGCATGAGCGCAAAGTTCAAGATGCCCGCGACCATGAACCGCTTTTGCATCATCTGCTCGTCGCTCAGCACTGGGAGCGAAAGGTTCTGCTCCGCGTCGAACATGAGATCGATGAGGCAAATATTGAGGTTCGCTTCAATGTTCCGCGAGAAGACGACCTGCGAGGTCGACGCAAACTGGAGCTTGGCTGGCAGGAGCTTGGATTCTTGGAACAGCGCGTGGTTCATGAACGCGATCAGATAGTTCTCGCGCCGCATGATACGCCGCGCAAAGTCGTGTGGCGTCGCGAGTAGCGCTGGGTCGATTTGCAGCCTGTACGACGAGATCTGTTTGAGGTTGCGCGGCACGCTGACCGTCGGGCTCACGAGCCCGAGCACGCGCGTGACGACTTCGTCCCAGCTCACGGTCTGCAGCATGCGCTCGTCGATGCCCAGGCGCTGCCAGTAGAACGCGCCCATCTCGCGCGCGTCGCGGAGCGTCGACACGAGCCGCACGACGCGGAACGCCCAGTAGATCAGGAACATCGTAAAGTAGAACGACACGGCGAGGTTCAGCAGCGTCGGCTCGGCAGGGCGGCACGTGATGTACTCGTCGAGCTCGGGCTTGCAGCCGCGGCCGGTCTCATCGAGACACTCCAGCAGCTCGCTCCACTGCACGCAGCCCAGCAAGAAACTCGAGAGCGCGACGCTAAAGAGCCCCGTCGCGAGGCTCACGAGCTCGACCACGGCGATGCTCCAAAAGCCCTTTTGGTAAAAGTAGTTGTACAGATTGATCAGGAACGCGTCGAGGTTCGCGATGCGGCCGTGTTCGTCGGGCGTGTTGGACGCCGCGCCACTCGTCGCCGTCGTGGTGCCCGTCGTGCTGCTGTCCGGGGTCGGCCCCATGAGCCGGGACTTGGCCGACTCGGCGAGCCCCTGGAACATCGACGAGAGCGCCGGCAGGTGCACGTGCGCGCGCAGCGACGGCAGCGGCGCAGCCGCGCGAGCGTTTCGCGGCGGAGCGCGCGACGAGAGGAACGCGGCCGACTCGTCGTGATGGTCGTCGAGGTGGTGGCCGCCGTAGGGCGACGGCGACGGCCCGTGGCCGCGCGCCGACCACAGCTCGTCGTCGTCTTCGGAGACCGCGAGCCGCGCGGCGCCCGCACCCAGCAGCGACTCGTCCATGTGTCGACCAGAGAGAGAGAGAAGACGGGAGAAGAGAGAGAGAGAGTCCACGGGGAGGACGTCGCTTCGTCCGACGGCGTTCCTCACTTTGTGTGGAAGATCAGGGGGAAAAAGAGAGAGAGAATGAAGTGCATTAGGTTCGCATGGCGAAAGAATCTCTCCAAGAAACGCTTTTGGTAAAGTGCGGATGGATAGGTTTTAGGAGAACATGTGGATGAGACGCGCATCGTGATGAGACGCCCGTCATCATTGGTTTCGGCTAAACCCGGATCTGTGACGCGCGTGCGGGGGTCCGTCGGCGCGTGGTTGCGCACTCCACCACACGACGGAAGCGCCGCCAGTTCTCTCCCGTTCGTCCGCGAATGCCGCTCAGTGAGCACGCACTGCTGCTGCCAATGCGAGAGACAGCGCCGTTCTCGGCGTGCGCGGCCGTGCTGCGCTGGCTCAAGTACTACACCGTGATCAATGGCTTCATCAGCGTCGTCGCGGTCGGCTCGTGGTGGATCGTCACGCGTGCCGCCGTCTCGACAAAGGGGCTTGAGCTACTGGCGCTCTACGGCGTGTCGCTCGTCCGCATCCTGCTCATGGTGCGCTGGTTCGAGTGGATTGCGACCATGAAGGGCAAGATCCTCGGCGACAAGCGCCACGCGCTCACGCCCGAGCAGCGACGCACGATCTACTGGCGGATTCTCTGGCTCGTCGTCCCCACCGAGTGCGTCTCATTCTTGGCATCGCAGCCCAAAGTGGACAGCGCCTCTCCGCCAATGAGTGCCTTGCCGTTTCTCGTCGAGTTTGGGGCGTTTATCCCCAAGTCGCTCGTGTTTGAAATTGCGTTCGATCTGTTCCACTACATTGCGCACTGGACCTGCCACCAGGTCACGTGGTTGTACCAGCACGTCCACAAACGCCACCACTGGCACCTCCACCCGTGCGCTCTCTCGACCTATGAACAGGACGGCATCGACCTGCTGCTCACCAACGTACTTCCGTTCGTGTTCGCCACTCAACTGACCCCGGCGTTTTCCCAGTTCCAGCTGCACCTGTTGTTCGCCTACAAGACCTACGTCGAAGTCGCGGGCCACTCGGGGCTCGAGATCAAGGGCTTCTCGTTCCCACAAATGCCACTTGTGAATGTGACAGGCATCTGTCTGCGCGTCCATGACCACGACTTGCACCACACGCACCCGAAATTCAATTTTGCCAAGCGGTTCGCTGTGTGGGACAAGCTTTTCTGTACATTCCAGCCCGGCCGCCCACTGACCAGCGAGCCAACAAGCAAGTCCCATAAGCAGTAAGCCATTCAATTCAGTACACGATGGGGTCCTTTCACGTTGTTTCGAAACACTTCTTATTTGAATGTTCCTTTGACGCGCGTCCTCGTGGCCGTGCGAAACAAGAAAACAGGACGACCAACAATACGAGCTCCTCTGCCCTTCTTGGTATTCATTTCGCTTTCTACCGTCGCGAGGCCTAAACCACTCTCCTCCGTACGAATGCTAGCGCGTTGGAAAGCCGCGGTGCTGCTGCAGCGCCAGCGCCGGACCGTATCGCAGGCCGAGGCCGAAGCTGCCGCGTGTACCCCGCTCGCCTCGAGCACAGAGGCTGCTCGCCAGCGCAAGGCACGCTTTAGCAGTCGCAGCTTGAGTGAGCAGGAGGATGACGAAGACGGCGAAAGTATCAGCAGTGTGCTGAGTGACGACGGCGCGAAGCACGCGCCACCAGGAAGGGATTGGCGCCACCAGACGCTACTGCAGCGCGTGGTTGCCAAGAGGAACCGGCTCGTGCAGCGCACGCTCGTGACGTTCAAGCTGGCCGATGCCTCCAAAGATATGTACTTTGCCAAGAAACAGCGCGAGTACGACCAGACGATCCAGCTTCTCGTGGACACGAAAGAGATCATCGAGCTCTATGCACAGTCGCTGCTTGGTACGTGCCATGAGTACGGGCTGGGGCACCAACATTCATTGTCTCTCTCATTGAAGTTGCTCTTCTCGCATGCCAGATGTGAGCATCGCAGTTCGAGGGTTTGCTGGTAACGCCTCTGATGTGCGAACCCACGAGCGCGGCGAGCGTGCCACAACGACGTTCCTGATCGCAGCCGAGACGATTGAAGACCATGGCTACCAGTACATGGTGCGTTTTTCATCCACCCGATATCTGGCGCTGGACATGGTCTGACTAAAGAGTACCAGGACAAAGTACGCGAGTGTGTCGTTCGACCCATTGACGACCGTGCAGAGGATCTACACCACGTGTGCGCATTGTTGCGCGAGCGCGCCGACCTTCAGATCGACGTCGACTACGCGAAACGAATGGTGAGACGTACTGGTAGTGAGCGTTCGTCGGTTGATTCGCGCTACTAACCAAGCGACTGTTGCATCAGTTGGTCCTTGCGCAGAAGCGTGGAGACGTCAACGTCATCGCTGACAAGAAGAAAGCTGTGAGTAGCGTGGACACTTTTTTCTTTCACACTTTCGTCGTCCAGGTTCACAATGATAGAATGAGTGCTGGTGTTGTTGTATAACGTAGCTTCAAGTTGCTCAACTGCGTCGCCGTGAAGCCACTCGGCAAATCGCGCAGCTATTGCGCCACTACGACAACAAGCAAGAAGCGGAATTCGACAACATCATCACCGAAGTGCGTGTTTTTGGGGGGCTGGATGTGCTCGATCAAGATCGCACTGACACAGTTTGCTTGGCAGTTTGCGTCAATCACCAAGCAGTTTTTCCACGGCAGCGCGGCACTGCTTCGCACCGTCGAAATGCCGCAGCGCCAGCGGTTTCGGTCGAGCGCCACGTTTCTGACTGCCCGACGCCTCACGCCGCCTGAGAGCGATCGAGACCCGATTGTCGTATGAGCCGACACGAGGACGCAATATGGACCATAGTCGCTTTTGACAAGCAGAACACCAATTTTTCAAACATATCGCGATGTTTCGCTCTTGCAACACAAAGGCAAGTAACTAGCGGCGCTCTCATTCCCGCACGAACGTTCTCGGTGTTTCGAGAACGCCGGTCATTATGGAGCGCCAGCGCGCTGGATCGTCTCAATGAGTTCTTGGACCACTTCGTCCGGATATTGTGCGTAAATACCGTGGCCACCATCCTCGTAGATCACGAGCTTGACGTGGTCGCCCTTGAGATGCTCGGCGATCGTCCGCGACTCGCGCGTGGGGATCAACTTGTCCTCGCCCGCGCCAATGATGAGCACGGGGAACCCGGCCTTAGCGATCGCCGCGAGCCGTTCGTCCGACACAAAGTGGGTCTTGATCGCGAGCAGCTGACCGATGAGGCCACGCAAGTGCTTGCGCGGTGCCTTCTTGAGGCCGTTCTTGGACGTGCTGGAAAACACGTCGCGAATGACCTGGTCACTGTCGGCCATCTTGCGGTCCAGGAAGCTGGCCGGGTACAGCGTCGCGAGCACGCTCGAGACAATCACGTCCGGGTCCTTGGAGAACAGCGACCGACGCATGTCGCGGTTGTCGCCGTCGGCGACGTACTTGCCACGGGTCGTGACGAGCAGCGCCAGCGACCGGACCCGCGCCGGCGCGGTGGCCGCGAGCTCGAGCGAGATCATGCCGCCCATGCTGATGCCCACGACGTGGGCCTGGTTCCAGCCGACGTGGTCCATGAGCGCGAGTGTGTCCTCGGCCATTTGCGAGGTCGTGTAGCGGCCCCAGGCCGGGTCCGAGCCGCCGACGCCGCGGTTGTCAAAGCTCAGGATCTTGAGGCTCGTGGTCGTCGAGGACCAGGCCGCGAGCAACACGTGGATCGCCATGGCCCAGGCCTCTTTGCCCTGCCCAAAGCCCTGGATGAGCACGACGCGCTCCTCGTCGCTGGCGCCCTCGACGTCCTTGGTGTGGATGCAGTACTCGATCGCGAGCCCCGTGGCGACCGTGGCGCGCTGCTTCTGGTCGGGCGGGTACAGCGCCGCCCCCGACTGGAGCGCGTCCACGTGGCGCTGCAGGCGGAAGCCCCTTGTCGCGACAGACGCATCGTCGGTGGCCATGGCGATCGTCGTGGTGTCCGCACGGCGACAGAGGTTTTGGCGACCAAAAGACTGGCGCTTCCTGGACCGTGGGACAAACGGCGACCGGCCCGTTCCCGCGGTCGTGGACCGATTGCGGAGTGGCCGCCATTACGTCATCAGCTGCGCCATGTCCACGGCTTCGACCGGCTCACTGAACCTCGTGACGAGGAGGTGATGAGGGAGTGACCTTCCCTTCAACCCGAAGCAACCGAGAAAAAGGGTCGATCCCCATAGTGATGACGTCGAGTGAAGCCAAGCTAGGCTAGCGTACCTTGGGTTACCGTGGAAAGCCAGCTTCAAGCACTTCCCCCATCCGACACAGAGAAAAAGGGGGAAAAAGTCCCCCAAACCCGAACATGCTCGACACCGCGGTCGTGGGCGAGCTGGACGCGCTGCTGGCGCGCGTCGCCGCGCAGGCCGCGACGCAGCTGCGCGCTTCGGAGGATCCGGTGCGTGAGATGGAGGAGCTCTTGGCGCCCGTGCGCGCGCTGTTCCTGCGCGTCGTCCACGAGAACCCAGGGCTCGGCGATGGCGCGGACCCCGCGGGGCTACGTGACGAGCGAGTGCGTGGCGACGCGGCGACCAAGATCCAGGCCGTCGTGCGTGGCACGCACCAGCGCGGTGCGCTCCAGCGGCAGCACAGCTTCCACGTGCAAGGCACCAAGGTAGCAAAGATCCACACGGGTCGGAGGGGGGGGGGGG
>JAADVT010000607.1:0-19890 GCA_023335895.1 Pythium rishiriense
CGCGCCTCTCGAACGAACTCTTCCGCCTCCTCGTGAACAACACGTGGGAAAAGCACGGCGACTACGAGTACCGCGCGCAGGGCCGCGACGATAGCGTGGTTGTGATGGACACGGACGTCGCGCTGCTCTGGGACTCGGTGTTCAAGGGCATCGTGCAGCTCTTTGCGTCCGACGAGGAGATTTTCCAGAAAGTCTTTGCGCGCGCGTGGGCCAAGCTCATGACTGCCGACCACTTTGGCTCCGCCGAGGGCTACTGACACCGCTAGTCGCAGTATGACACCAATACACGATCCTTTTTGTTTTCCCTCACTGCTAGCCGTTTCGTAGTAGAATAGTCGAATCACGTCTCCTTGGACCACACGGTGAAGCTGACGCTGTGGTCGTTCCACATATGTGAGACCATGGAAATCCCCACCGGCGACAACAGTTATGGGAACGAACGCACCGCGTGCCGTTGGTCTGCGTGGTCCGCGCGAACGTCAGGCGCGGACACACGTCGGTCCACCGTGGCAGGAACGCGTCGCCGTCCGAAATGTGCGTGTGGACGCGTGTGACGTAGCAGGTCGAGACGACCGCGAGCGCCTCGTTAAAGAGCCGCTCGCCGCCACCGACAAACACGCGCGTCACACACGCATACGCCTCGTGGGAGTTGGCGAGCGCGAGCGCCTCGTCCAGCGACGCGGCCGTCGCGAGCGTCGTCGTGGCGTCCACGCGCGTGACGCCACGTGTCGCGAGCCGTCGGGACACGACGATCGTGTGGCGGTTCGCGAGCGGCGCCGCGAGCTCCTCGAACGACCGGCGGCCCAGCACGAGCACCTGGGCGCGCGTGGCCGTGGCGAAGAAAGACCAATCGGCCGGAAGCCGCCACGGCAGTGAGCCGCCACGGCCGATCACGCCGTTCAGTGAGCACGCCGCCACGAGCGCCACGGGGAGTCGGCTCATGATTTTGATGTGGACAAGAATGGAGAACCGAACAAGAGTGATGGTCTGTAATCATTTGGTGTGGTCCACAGGATCGAACGTACCCGCCACTTCAAGTTGGTCCTTTATTCTACCAACGTTTCCACGATGGCGCCAACATGGGGACCCCCCACGGGCATTGTTGGTCGTTGGTTGTTGGATCTTGTTTCGTGCTCGCGCCCAACAATCGCCACCAGTTGGCGAAACAAGATGCGCGTGCCAAAGGGAACGCGGGTCCGCCTCTTGGTCATTCGTGAATTCGCCGTCGCCAGCGCACATCCGCTCACACCTCCTCCTCCTCTTCTTCTCCTCTGCCATCCTCCATCATGTGGCACGCGCTCCTCCTCCTCCTCGTCCTCTCGGCGCTTGTCTCTTCGGTGGCGTACGCCCACTCGTGGATCGAGTGCCTCGACACGGACCGCTCCGTGGTCTTTGACCGCGCGGCCGCGTTCCTCTACGGGGGCCCGCACGCCGCGGGGCTCTGCCAGGGCTACCAGCGTGGCTACCGCGGCCGTGGCGCCAACGTCCGTGACGACGACCTCATGGTCAAGATCCTCAAGGACGACTACGCACGTGAAAATGTCCGTGTGTGCAAGCCCAGCCAAGACGGCGACGAGCCCCCGACGGGCTTTAACAAGCGGCTCCGCGTCGCGCCCGGTGCGCGCGCGTTCTTCGCGTACATGCCCAACGGCCACGTGGCCGTGGACAAGGCCGCGCGCGGCACCAAGTGGGGGCTCCACTGGTCGCGATCGCGCGAGCCGCTGGCGTTCACGTCGCAGCTCACGGACGACACGCTACTGGACGGCACGCGCCACGATTTCGACGACGGCGTGTGCGGCCAGACGTACGCCAACCGCACGACGCGTGAGCTCTCGGGCCGCGCCGGCGACGACTTCCCGTGCGTCGGCGAGTTTGTGGTGCCACCCGACACGGCGCCGGGCGTCTACCCGGTCGTGTGGATGTGGAAGTTCTGGGACGAGCTCAACGACCGGCGCGAGATCGAGACTGTCGGCGGCAAATTTGGCGGCGCCGCGTACAGCAGCTGCTTTGACGTCGAGGTCACGGACGAGGGCGGTGCGACGACGGCCATGGACACGTACGCGCCGGGTACGGTCATGCCGGCGGCGAACGCTGTGGATATGGAGAGCCGACAAGACACCACGAATGGACCCAACGAGACGCTGACCGAGACGCCGACGTGGACACCATGAGCAAGTGCTCGCACCGCCACGGAGCACCGCGCCGTGAGTGAGAAGACTGCCTTTGAGAAGCTGCAAAACGGACTAGATTACCTTATCTGATGAGAAATTACACTTTAGTTACTACTGATACTGGCGCTGATATTATGCACAAGGGCGGGTGCGTTGAGAGGCGCGGGGAGAGCAGCCGGTCCTTCGGGGGACGGCTTGGCGGGGGTGGGGGCCGTGGAGGACGCGGGGGCTGCGACCGACGGTGTGGGTGGTGGCGCGGTCAACTCTACTGTAGATGTGGCGGTCGACGAGACCACCGACGAGGAGGCGGAAGCGGACGTCACGACGGACTCGACGACGGCGGCAGGGGAAGCAGTGGACGGCACCACGGCGGAAACGGCAGGCGTCGAGGCGGCCGCGGCTGGCGCAGGGGCATCGGCGGAGGAGCCTACCGGAGCAGGAGTTGACAGCAACGTCGCGACCGAGGAGGGTGAGGGGGCCTTCGGAGCGTTAGATGTGGAGGAGGACGGGGCGGCTGACGCCGTTGTGGAGGATGACGACAACGAGGAGGAGGCAGTGGAGGCGGCCGCTGACGCAGCCGCGGCAGCCGGTGTGACGACGGGCGCCGTGGAGGATGTCGGAGGCGGCGGCAGCAGCGTGGGAAACTTGCTGTGCTTATGCATGGTCTCGAGCAGTAGCTTGGTCGAGAGCGGAGGTGGCGGCATGGGCGGGCCGATGACCGACGACGGCGAGATCACAGACGTCAGGACTGACGATGACGATGACGTCGACGACGACGACCCCGTCGCGGGGCCGGAAGACGCACGCGCAAAGCCAATGGTCGTCGGCAGCTGGAAAAGTTTATGCGGCGGCTGCGGGTGGTGGTGCGCGAGGTTTGGATGGTGCGACGCGTCGGACTCGGGACGCTGCGGTGTGGCCGTGCGGCTGTGGGCGTGAGTGAGACCGTGGCCGTGGTCCAAGGCCGGCGACACAGTGCGAGCAGGCGTCGTGTACCCAGTAGACGGTGGCGGCGCGACCGTTGCGACACTTGTGTGGTGCGTTGGCCGTGCGGGCGAGGGCGTGGCCGACGAGCTGGTCGAGCCAACCATCATCGCCGCGTGGGGCGGCGGCGGCGGAGGGTGCATGGCCCCGAGCGCCGGGCGCATGGGGATCACGGGCGCCGTGCCGCCCGACGTGATGGGCACAAGCTCCAGCAGGCGCTTGGTGAGCTGCAACGACGACAGGTCCTTGTTGACCACGTAGACGAACTTGAGGTCGTGGAACTTGTCCGACGTCGGGTAGATCATCGCGCGCAGCAGTTGCGCCGTCTCACGCTCGAGCAGCCGTTCGTCCTCGAGCAAACAAATGCGCAGGTACATCTCCTTGCGGATCGCGAAGTGGAGGTCCACGTACGAGTTCATGGGGATCCCCACGCCGATCGGCGCTGAGGACGACGTCGACGGTGGCGGCATCGAGCGGCCGTTACTGGGCGGTGGCGGGGCCGAGGACGAGGCCGCCGCGAGCGCCGCGGCCTTCTCGGCCTCGTTCTTGACCAGTGCCTTGCGCTCAGCGGCTGTCATACGCGGCTTCTGTGTGCGGCGGGATGACGCATTGGCGGTCGGTGGCAGCGCCGTGGCCGTCGCCATGGCCGCCCCCGGCGCATCGATCTCGTCGCTCATCGACTGCGCCGCGACCTCGCGGAGGATGTCAAACGCGCTGAGCGAGCTGCGGTTCCCGGAGGAAGCAGACGCAGTCGAGGCAGGCGCGGTTGTCTGAGCTGCTGCCGCCGCCGCCGCAGCTGCCGCCGCCTTGGCGGTCTTGGCATCGCGGCCCGTGATCCACACTTTCGAGCGCGTGGGCGCCGCCTTCTTCGTAGCCGGCACCGCGGGCGATGGCGTGGACGACAACGCCAGTGGATCCTTTTCGACCTTGACGCGCACGGATGCATTTTGTCCAGTTGACGACGACGACGATTCCGTTTGTCCACGCAGCGCCGGCGAGTCGCGTGGCGGCGACGACGGGCTGTTGAGCAGCGACGACATCGAGTGGCCCGAGATCTTGCGCTTGATCGTCGGTTTTTCTAGGGTGAGCGAGTCGCGGTCGTCGTCCGCCGATGGCGGCGGGTCGTCCGACGACGGATTGCCAGATGCCGCCGTGGTAGTCACGTTACCACTGTCTTTTGTCTCTCGCGACGGCGAGGACGACGCCGCGGCTTCGGACTCGCCCATCGGATCGTCCTCTTTGTCGGCATTACTTGAAGTCGCCATCTCCACGTCCGCCTTGTCGCCATCGCCGACCGCGTCCACATCATGTGCCACCGCTGGGTCGGTGGGTTCGCCCGATTTGGTCTCCTCATCTTCCTCGCGCGACGACGAGCGCTCTCGGCGCTTGGATGACTTGACGCTACGCTTGGTAGTCGCCGACTCGTCTTTCTTCGCAGGCGACGACGCCGACGCCTTGGCGCGCTTGTCCGAGCCGTTCGACGCGACCGAATCAATCGAGTTGGCGCGCCGCCGCTTCTTGCTCTTGTTGTCCTGCTTCACGTTCTCCTTGTCGCTCGCTTTCCGAGACGACTTGCTGGACGCGGCCGTCGCTTTCGCTGGCTCGGGGTCCTCGTCGACGTCCTCGTCGCTATCGCTCTGGACCACGACGGGCTTGGACGACCGCTTCTTCGACGGCGCGCTCACGACGTCGTCGCTGCCACTCGCGGGCTCTTTCCTCCGCCGGCTCGACGACGACGACGACAACGACGACGTCGTCGCCGTGGCCGTGCCGCCATTCGTATTCGCATTTGCACTGGCCTTGCTGGACTTGGTGCTCGTCACGGTCGTGCGCGTGCCGCTGTAAAAGCCACGCGCGTCGTCGAGGCAGGTGGGGCAGACGTACGTCGTGTCTTTGAAACGACCCGAGCTCTTGATGGGCGGGAGGCAGCCAATGTGGAACCACCGGTTGCAGCAGTCGCACGCGAGGCTCTCGTTGATGCGCTCGTCGTCCATGGCGTACCAGTTGTCAAACGACTTGCTCCAGCGCAGGAAATGGATCTTGATGCGCTCGTTCTTGGCGTCCACGTCCGTGATCACGGCATTGTACAGCACCTCGTCGTTCTCGACGAGCACGCTTTGGTTGACTTTAAAGCCCGTGGCGTCGGCGGCCTCGCTCTTGGCGTCTTTCTTGCCCTTGCTGGTCGTCGTCGCGGCCACGGCGTCGCTCGAGTTGAACGGCAGCTGGCACTCGCCGCACTTGGCGTTCACGTCGTTGGCCTCGGCGGCCTCGTCGTCGTCGCTGTCGCTGCCCTGGTCGGCCTGCTCGGCCTCGCACTTGCGGCAGCAAAAGCCGTCGGCCGCGTCGGCCGCGTGTTCGCCGCGCGCCTTGGCGCATTTGGCGTGGAAGCCGTGGCCGCACCAGTCGCAAAACACGTCGCACTGGGTCTTGTCGCACACCACGCAGTGGCGCTGCGACTTGCGGTAGGCCACAAAGTCGCACACGTGGCAGCCGCTGTTGGCCGCCGCCTTTTTGCAGTTGGCCACGGCCTTGGCGTTCGCGCCGACCTCGAGCTGCGCCGGGTTGCCGCACTGCTCGCACTCGCGCGACGACGTCGGCGTGCCCGAGGACGGCGAGCCGGCCGAGGACACGCTGTGCCGCATGCTCGGGGGCGTCGTGATGCTGAGCGGAGAGGACGGCGCGGCCGGAGGAGGAGGAGAGGACGCGCCGCCGGCCGAGGAGGATCCGCTGCGGCGGGGCGTCGCCTTCTTCTTGCGGCGTTTGGTCTTGTCGTAGGAGGAGGTCTTGGCGCTTTTGGAGCTGCTGGTCTTGAGACGGCTCATAGGGGAGGAGAGGAGGCGGGCGCGGCGTGGGCTGGCATTCACTGGCGCGGAGCGGAGTGAAGAGCCTCGGAGGAGCGCGGCGCCGCGGAGGAGCGGAGGGGAGCGGACGCGCGGGGTGGAGGGGAGGGGGGAGGTAGATTACGACTCCACCGCGCGGGGGATCGTTTTATGCGGCCGGTCACGTCTGGTGGTTGCTCGCTCGTCGCCGTAACACAGAGGAGGAAGGCGGAGGAGGAGGAAGGGAGGAGCGGAGCGGAGGGCGGCGCGTATGGATTTTTCAGAAATGGCTCAAAGAAGAACGCAACTCACGGCGACAGCAGCCTTTGAGGCCAAACCCCTTGAGACTTTTTGGACTCAGATCCCCCTCTTCCTCCGCCTCCAGGCTTCGAGCCAACGAACAAACACATCCCCCAGGAGGCCCAAACGCCTCCCCAAGGTCTTTGAATTTCGAATCCAAACGTCCCCTCTCGCCCAACACCTAAACCTCTCCACGGTCCGGTCCAACGAGCGCGGTCCGGTTCAGCAGCTGCCGGCCTATCGTGCTGCATAGAGGCGCGCCCATTGGCTGCTGCCCCACGGTTCGCTTCAGGGTTTAGACCATCGTGTGACGCTCCGCAGTGACGTCGCGCCGTCTGCTTCAAGTGGGCAGGCACGGATGGATCCTTGGAGAAAATGCGCGGCCGAGCGGAGATGGAGTTGCACAAACAGCAACCTGCAAAGCGTTGAAGACCGGGAGGGGCGACGTCTTCTCTCTTCCCCCAACAGGCACGAGATCTTTTGCGGGCGTGGGGTGAAGCCACCTGAGGAAGGCATCACCCACACAGGCCGTGGTCGGGGGTACCTACACACGATCTCGATGGCGTCACAGGTGGTGGCCGATCGCTCGCCTCGGAATTTTCCACGCTTGTTTCGCAGATCCCGATGCTTGGAGTCTGATGTTTGATGTAAGGGGGGTCAGCGCCCCCCTCCATACAAAAAGCGCCGGCGCAACAGCTCCGTGAGAAGCAGCGGCCGGGACACAGATGGGCAGGGACGGCTTCTCCAGAGGCACAGAGAGAGGCCAACCGGCGCTAACCGAAGCGAAGGCGTCATGGTTGTGTGTGACGCCGTCGAGGTGGCCGCCCGCGAGCGGAGGTCGAGTCGACCAGACTGGAACAAAACGAAGGCAAAAAGGGGACGAGACACACCGTACTGTGCTTTTCAAAATGATGAAATTGTCACCAACTTAACTATGTTACTGGTCAATAGTTTTGTGGCCTCTACTACTATCTTGTCTTCTGTTTTCTGGTGGGTAGGGTTACACCTATTATGCTCATTATTTGATACATTTGTTTATGTATATTATGGGATTTGGAAGGCTCTATAGAATGCCGTGTTGCCCACCTTCTCTTTCTTGAGGTGGAAGGAAAGTGGGTCTAAAAGTGGCCGACCACTCCAGAGTGCACGCACTTCCCGTCTCGGATGTTGCACCCACCTCACGGCCTCGATCACCGCAGCAGTGACCGCGCGCTCCTGTCGGGGACTAACCGATCGGCGTCCGCTCGCTGCGTTGTGGACCCGGAGTCCGTGTCTCCCACCACTACGGACGGCCCAGAGAAGTCTAAAGCGCTCACCGCCGGAACGGCCGGGCTCTTCACCGATGCGGTCTTCTCCTCGCGGCGGCAGCTCAACCTCCATGCCTACGACCCGCACGCGCGCCCCAAGGAGTACGTCGAGGTGAAGATTGGAGGGCACCCGTTAGACCACCGGCTGCTGCTTGAGGCCGAGGCGCAGCGCGTGCGCCCTCACGGACCGCTCAAGATCCACCCGCGCGCTCTGGCGGACATGGGAACGAACCAGTCACTGGCATTTGAGGCACGCGAGCGCCCGGCGCTGGTGTACGCTCCCGTCAAGATCGGTGGCCACGCGTTAGACCACGTGCGCTTCTTCAACAAAGGCCGGCCGTCGCGTCCGCTCTGGGGGTTCGGCGCGCCGGTCGTGGTCTATCCGGGCCGCCGTCCACAGGCTGCCGCTCATATGGTCGAGAGCGTGCCACGCGGTCTATCCGGTCTCTACGCGTGTGGCCACTGCCAGCGTATGCGCGACTCCCCGCGCGTGCAACTCTGCTGTGGCCACACGCTCTGTGCATCCTGCCTCTCGGCCGACTCGCTGCGCCACGTCGTCGTCCCCTTCTCCTCCTCCTCCTCCTCCTCCGATGCTCCACCAGCGTGTCTGCTTGAGTGCGTCCAATGCGACGACTTTGTCGCCATGGCCGCGGTCGTGTTCCCGCCCGACCGCGTCCTCCATGTGGACCAGCACGCGTCCGCGCGGACGCTACGGCAGCTTCACGAGAGCAACGCGTCGGCTCTGCCACGCGGACTCACGTGGTCGTCTGGCGGCGCGCTGGCCACACTCGTCACGGTCGTGGCCGCGGTCACCGGACGTGTCCGTGTCATGTCCCCACGGACGCGTAAAGCGCCCGTCGTAGCGACTCCCGCCACGAGTGATCCCCTCCCGGTCGAGGTCTCGGTCGCGGAGGACGATGGTATCGTGCGCTGGCGGAAGCGACTCGGTGGGCTCGCGGACCCGACGGCCTCGCGGCTCGCGACCTACACGTTCGAGCGCTCGTTGGGCGTCGGCAACTTTGCCGAGGTCGTGCTCGTGCGGAACCGCAAGGGCGTGCTGTGCGTGCTCAAGGAAAGTGACAAGCTGCGCGAGGCCGTGAACGAAATGGCGCTGCTTTCGAAAGTTCGCAGCGCCCACGTCGTGCGGATCCACGCGTACTTTGTGGAGGAGATCGCGCACCGCCCGTTCGCGTACATCGAGATGGAGTTTTGCGACCGCGGCGACCTGGGCCAGCGGCTCACGCGCGACGGCGCGATGGACATGGCGGTCTTTGACGATGTGTTCCGCCAGCTCTGCCTCGGGCTGCGCGAGATCCACGCACAAGGCATCGTCCACCGCGACCTCAAGCCGGGCAACGTGCTCCTCACGGTACGATCTTGGTCTGGGTATGAGCAGAGACAGAAATCGACTGACCCTGACGTTGTGTGCGCCGTGTTTTGTAGTCGGACGGTGTCGCCAAGATTGCCGACTTTGGCGTTTCCACGTGTCTCGAGAGCAGCCTGCTCACCCACCACGCGGCCGGCACGCTGGCGTTCATGGCGCCCGAAGTGCGGCGCTTCTTCCTGGGCGAGGACGTGAGCTACGACGCCAAGGCCGACGTGTGGTCGCTCGGCGCGCTCGCCGTCGCGATGCTGTCGGGCAATCCAGAGCCGCGCGTGGCCACGCGGATCGCGGACGAAATCGTGGAGGACCTCGTGGACAAGTTTGCGCTCAGTGAACGCCACGCGGGGCTGCTCCGCGCGACGCTCCACACTGACCCACGTAAGCGCCCCAGTCTCGACGAATTGCTCGAGATGGTACCGCCCATGAGCGCACGGCTGTAGAATCTGAAGTATTTATTTTGGCTTGTACGTGAGGGGGGGCAGTCTGTCTAGTTAGTGGACGCCAGGAACGCGTCGATCCACTCGAGCGCCTTGCGCTCGTCGCCCGAGGCCACGTACTCGCCGAGCGCGCTGCGCAGCAACGCGAACTGGTGGGGCGCGGCCGCGAACGCACGGGCCTTGAGCTGCACGCGCTTGGCGTCGTCGAGGGCGCCGCTCGCCACCAGCTTGTCCAGCGCCACGACCACGACGCTGGCGTCGTCGCCACCCGACGGCGCGACGGCCGTGCCTTGATCCTGCGGACGCGCGCGCTTGAGCGGCAGCTCGACGCCCGTGCTGCCGAAGCCGCCGGCGCCACGCTCGGTCTCGTCGATCTCGTCCACGACGGCGACCTCGGCGTACTCGATGCGCTCGAGGATGAGCTGCGCCACGCGGTCGCCACGCTTGACCTCAAAGTCCTCGTCCGCGTGGTTGAACAACACGACGCCCACGTTGCCACGGTAGTCGGCGTCTGTACATACACACGGAGGGAGCGTCAGTGGTGCTTCTCCGGGGAGGGAGAACATGCAGAGAGACACAGTGGCGCACCGATGACGCCGGCACCCGTGTCGATAAACTTCTTGAGCGCGAGGCCCGAGCGCGGAGCTGCAAAAAAAAAAAAAGAAAAAAACGTTGGTCATGCGTTCTTTCCAACAACCAACCAACAAAGGCGGTTAGACGCACCGACGCGCGCGTAGCATCCGTCGGGCACGGCGATCGCGAGGTCCGTCTTGACGAGGCCCTTGCCGCGCGCCGGGATGACGGCGTCGTAGGCACTCGAGAGGTCGAAGCCCGCGGCCAACGCCGACCCGCGCGTCGGCAGGATCGCCAGCTCCGTCAGCTTCTTCACGCGCAGCACGCTCATTTCAGTCCGTTGGTTGTTGTTGTTTGTTGGATCTGCAAATGCTCTTGTTGTTGGCGCCAACTTTCTCGTTCGCGCCCATGATGTTCGCGCCAACAAACGAATTCGATCATGATTGGCTGTTCCTCGTGACGATTATAGTCCAATCAAAACGAGTGAAAATGAGTATGCGGTGATGCATTCGAAATCGAATGTCGAGCCAAAGCTTTCGAAGAATTCAAAATTCGAACATAAGTGTCCGCTGGGGCAAAGTATTACGGCTCCATCTCCCTGGCAGCGCATAGGGACGCGCGATTCGCACGCGGAGTGAACAGCATGGGACACCATCGTACGTGTTGGTACAATACATACATGGCCGCTAGTCGAGCGAGTCACTTTTTTTATGAGGAAGGCACGAAACTCAAAATGTATTATTCATCGCCTCAGGATAGAAATGCAAGCACACTCGACATGAGAGAGAGAGAGGGGATGTAGGGCCCACAAGCCACTTGGGGATTACGATGGGAGACAGACACTCATGTACACTCCCCCCAACATCACCATCCCCAGCGTGGCGCGTGTGGTACGCTTACATGGAGTACATCTTGAGCTTGAGGAAGAAGATGCTGGTGATGACGCCGATGATGGTCATGATGCCACCGAGCAACACCGGGAGCTTGTAGCCCATCGAGGTTTCGATCACGGCCGCGCCGATGGCAAAGTTGAGCAACATACCGAAGCAGTTGGCCGAGTTGACAGCGCCGACGTAGACGCCGATGTCGGTCTTGTCGCCGAACACGTGGACGATGACGGGCACGATCAGCGCGAACACGACGCTCTGCGAGATGGTCGTGATCACGACGATAAACACGTTGAGCCCGACGACCTTGGTGAAGGCCATGATCACGAGCATGCACTGCGGGACAAGCGCGACCGTGAGCGTCCACTTGGCGCCGAACTTGCGCACGAAGAACGGGATGACCCACGAGAAGAGGTAGCCGATGCCGTTGAAGAGCAGGTCCGTGGAGCCGCCGGCGATCTTGACGCCCTTGTTGTAGTTATCCTGCGCGACCGTACACGTGGGTGAGCAGTTGTCGGCGTTCTCGGCCTCACCGTCGTACACGACGATGCCAAAGAACTGGCCCTTGTTGCCCGTGTAGGCCGAGTAGCCGTACTCGACGCAGAAAAAGATAAAACAGTAGACCGCGAGCACGCCCGGCAGCGTGCGCAGGCCCGTGTAGATGCCCATGAAGGCCTCGCCGATGCTGCGCAGCGTCGACTTGTTGTGGTCGATCTGGCTCGGCTCGAGCGGCTTTTCCTTGACGACGATGCACACGAGTCCGACGACCACGGCCATCATGACGCAGAGCATGCCGAGGAACCAGTGGAGCGTCAAGTGGGCCGGGCCCCAGATCTCAATGTACGCCGACACGAGGATCGAGCCGAGCGTGGACCAGCCCTGCGAAAGCGCAGCGCCCGTGGTCTGGCGGTCACCGGCCATGTCGGCGACCAGCAAAAAGCACGGCGTCTGCACGACGTTGACGGTCACGTCCATCCAAATGTAGAAAAAGATGGTGAAGAAGGCCGTCCACTTGCGGCTCGTGGGCACGCCCTCCTTGCCGTTGCCGTAGTCGCCGCAGGCCTCGCCCATCTCGCGCGTGTAGCCCATGAGCAGCCAGCAGATGATACTCGCGATGGCCGCGAACGCCAGGAACGGACGGCGGCGACCCCACTTGTTGGTGCTGCGGTCGCTGAGCACGCCGATGCTCGGGCCCATGAGGATACCCGTGAGCGGGCCCACAAACTGCGTGAGCTGGACGGCAAACTTGGGGAGCATCGTGCCGAGGTACGGGCCGAGCGCGGCCCACTGGGCAGCCCAGGCCATCTGCACGGGCATACGCGGCATCGAGATGAGCAGCAGCATCAAGAACGACGCGCCCTTGACGGGCTCGCCGCCGTTGATGCCCTCCTCGAGCTTGGGCGAGGCGTAGTCGTTGTAGACCGGCGTGGCCGGGCCTTCCTTGGCGTCCTTGGTCGACATGCTGCTTTCTCAAAGTGCGAAGAGCCGAGGCGAAGTGTTCGGAAGTGGCTTGGGAGGCGCAGCGCAAGATGAAGAGTGAGAGAGCCGAAGCAACGTGGGAAAGCAACGAAAGAAGAGGTTGGTGACGCTCGACGGGGGCCCCTCGCGGGAACACAAAAACCGCGAGACCCACTCAGATGGATCAGCGCGAGACACAGAGCAGCGGCGCGAACGCGTTGAAGATCTGAAACCGCCTCTGACTCGCTCGCGCGGGCAGCCAACGCAGCGTCCCGCTGAAAATTTGGGCGCCGAGAAGGGAGAGGAGGAGACGAGGAGATGAGGAGGAGGAGGAAGAAGAGGAGGGGAGGAGTATGGACACTTGAGTTGCACACCCACGCCACCCTGATTCCTGGTTGGCGAGCGTTAAAAACGTGCCTCGACGTGGGCGGCGAGCAAGCAAATCGCGGCGGGTGATCCGCTGGGCTCGTCTCTGTGCGCCACCATCTCAGTGCGTCCGGCCCCAATCGATCATCAACCATCGCGACGGGCGTGGGACTCGCGGCACACAAGTCGCCTCGCAAGTTCAAGTTGGAGGGGGGACCTGGCCGAGAAAGGGCGTCCACTGTCTTCCATTTCTCTGGCGACGTGTGCCATAGCGATGGTGGGCTTGGCTTGCTGGCGCTGGGCTTGTGTAGAACGAGCGAAGCCCGTGGGGATGGCAACACGAGACCCGCACCGGAATGGTGTGGGGCAAAGCATTCGCTGGATGTTTTATCTCTCCAAGAGGACACTCCGTGTTGTCCATGGTACTATAAGGACACCATGTATCATATCCTGGCGATTTTTTTTTCTCTCCACACAGCATCCACTGACTGGCGTTTTGGCTCATGAGGATGGATGTCCGTGGCTCCTCGTGGTCTAACGTCTCGTACCGTACGTACCGTACCGACATGGTGCTTCGCGACTCTGAAGATGGCGGGATGGGGCCGGAAAAGGCTTTGGCTTTTGTGTCTGTCCCTCCCCCAGGACCACACCAGTCTTTCCGCGGGTGTGTACAGCACAGGAGTCCAGCGTGTCTAGTGCATCAGAAGCCCAGAGTCGCTATGGCACACACACCGGCGCAAGTCGGCTGCGTGGAGAAGAACGAAACCTCCGGCTCATCATCCCAGAGAGCGCGCCATGCCACGCCGCATGGCGCCAATGCCATGCAGCAGATCACGAAGATCAACAATATCGAACCCACGAAGGAAGAGAAAGAGTTGCCTCCCATCGCCACAGAGAACCCTCCAGTTGCGTGTCCTTCCAACGGTGACCCCCATTGTTTGGGCCTGTGTTTGTTTCGTTTGTTCCTTGAGTGGTTTCTTGCTCCTGACCGGCGGCAACACGGGTGCAAGTGTTGAGTGATCCGGAAAATCGGCGGGGATCGGCAGAGTGGGTCGGTTCAACCTTTTTTCCTCCGTGGGCCGCCGATTTGAAAGTGTGCCGCGGAACTTCAAGCGTGGCCGCCCACTTCTAATCGAAGCCACGGCGGCGAGCTGTCCAGCGATCTCGCGCTCCTGGTGGCGCGTGCAGCGGTGGATTTTTTTTTGATGGGTGAATTCGGACGCGAGCCAAGGTCTCTGATAAACTTGGCAAGGGGGTGACGACAACGCGAGACCCTCAAAGGTGGAGGAGCGCCTCCAGTCGACTCGACGGAGCTCCCCTCATGGAGCGCGAGGTGAGGCAGCCGAGAGGGAGGCGTCGATCTGACGAAAACGCGAAATCACCCAACAAATCAAGCACCCTTGAGGGCTCACCCCATGCAACAACGGAAGCACGTCGACCAGACAGTCTCTAATACTTCATACTTTCGTTCATTGATTACTTTGTAATACACATTCTATATACTCACAGTATCAATTGGTTACTTTATAAATACATATACTCTTACATGTACTATATATCTATACGTATTGGAAACGACATTTCTTCACTACGCGTTCCGCAGGTGGTCCTCGCGACTGGGAGGGAACCCCCCGTCAGGCTAGGACCCGTGGCGATCCTTTCCCCGCTTCCGTCCGTGTGCGTGCTGCTGGTCGACAGGCGTTGCCCTCGCTGTGCTGCCGCTTCCTTGAAGGCGACTTCACCGTCCGGGACGCTCCATGTGCCGGTGCGGAGCTGCGTCGTCTCCGCCCTCAGATCACTCTCCGTCGACGTACCCCTCTCGGCCACCGCTCTGTGTGTGCCTTCTCAGACGCGTGTTTGGACTCCACGAGCGGTGTCCCCCCAAGGCCCCACGCGTTCCTCTCAAGTCTCGGGCCCCGCCTGGAACACTGGTATCTAGCATGTGTCGTCTAGTGGCCCAGCTTACCATATCCTAGCGTCACCCGAGCCAAGGCTCTCAAGTGGCGTATATCGACACGATCGCATGGCCGCGTCGACTGGCATAGTGGCGTCCAGGCACAACCAACATGTCGGCACACCCACCCATTCATTATCCACAGCGACGTGTCGGCTTCACAACCCTCTTGAAATCCACCCACCACTACAACGCATACTCCCCTTCACGGCGCCATCGAGTCGTGGCCCTTTTCCTCGCTGTCAAGCTCCACTTTGACGTTCCCATCGCCACGGCTGCCGTCGTTGGGGCGCCACACGCCGGGCATCTTCGCGGCCGCGTACATGAGCGGCGTGATGTCGGCGTCGCGCTCGTAGACCTTGTCGCTCCAAAACGCGAGCAGACGCGCGACGCGCTTGGTCCACTTGTCACGCGCGTCGCCCGGCGGCATCTTCGCGAGCGCGACCTCGAGCCCGAGCACCGTGCCCATCTCGCGGAACATGAGCCGGTAGCTCGCGGGCAACGCGAAGCGGCCCGACCGGAAGAGCCGCTCCATGCAGTCGAGCGCGGTGGTCTCGAGCTGCCGTGCCGGCCTCGGGTCGAAGGGGAGCCACCACTGCGCGACCCAGAGCGCTTCGCCCGAGTCCAGCGCGTCGTGGGTCTCAAACTGCGGTAGCTGACGAGCCACGAGCCGCTCCATGTCGGCGATTTCGTCGCGTAGTGTGGTCCGTGGCTCGCGGCTCGCGCGCTGCAGGACGCGGTACACCACGAGCGCCTCCATCGCGTCGAGGTTGCCCTCACTGGCCACGAGCACACGCTCGAGATCCACCGACTTTTTCCAGACTGTACGCAACGCTCCCGTCGGCCCGTCGCGTACCACAAACTGTGCGTGCGTGACGCGCGCGAGGTCAACGGCCCAGTCGTGGTACTGCGGACTGCCTCGCGCGTGGGCCGTGCGGTGGAGCGCAAACATCCATTTGATCAAATAGTGAAAGTACTGGCCGTCCTCACGCTCGTCGGCCTTGCCGATGCGCAGCCCGCCACGCGTCGGCGCCGTCACACTCGCGCCGGGCAGAGGCTGGGACGACTCGCGGAAGCAGCCCAGGTCAGCGTGGACATCGGAGATGAGCTGCTCGGCCTGGTCGAGATAGACGGCGTCCCCGGTCGCGTGGAAGAGCGACAGGTAGTTGCACACACCGAACGCGTCGCTCCAGAGGTACCGTCGGCAGCGGCCCGAGAACGCGCGCGGGCGCCACGCCGGGCCGGTGTACGGCGAGTACACGCGGTCCAGAATGGCCCGCACACACGCCACGGGGTCCACCGCGAGATCCCGCATACCTCCTGTTTTGGGCTTTGTTCATCGTATGCGAGTGGTGTGGGTGTGGCAGTTGGGTCTTGCTCGTCGCGTCCCAGCTTTTGCCTGCCAACGAAGGCGGAGTGGGTGTGTCAAAGAGTTTCCAAGACTCGACCAATCAGAGCCCCCTCATCGCATTCGAATTCGAATCTCTGCTAATTACTTATCGAGAGACCGCAACTGCGCCACGGTCTCCAGGACCTCGTACGGATGCGTCTCATACTGGCCAGGCACTCGCTCAACCCGTTGTTCGCGTGTGGCGCGGGTGGGCATGGAGGTCCAGACAGCGCCTGTGGGGCTGCGAGGGCGCCGCAAAGCATAGCGCGCGGCCGTCCAGGTCGCCAAACGTCGCCGTCCGTAGATCAAAAAGCACCTGGAGTACGTACCGGTACAACATGCTTTGAGAGTAGGACCCATGATAGGAAAGAGGAGCTGTGTGGGCGATTGAGAAGCCTTCAGCGACGTCTGCAGAAACAAACGAATCCCGAGAAAAGAGCTTTGAAATTCTGGTGTGGTTTCTTCGACGTATCCGCCAATCAGGGCGCCCATCTCAGCTTCGAATTCGAACTTTTCGGTCTTGCAACCCTCGAAACGTGGGGGTGGCCACATCCGTCACCAGTCTCACACAAACAACATCGACCGGATGGCATCTTTCTAGATTTGTTTCATTCACACACGCAACAATTTGCCCTCACGCTTGTCTACAGTTTGGTTTCGTCTCCCACGTCGCAGCCGGCAACGGTGACCGTCCTTATAGCACGCGCTTCATGAGCTCGGCGAGCTGCGCACCGCCCTGGTCGTCCTCGCCCTTGATGGTTGCGCGCAGCACGCGCTCGGCCTTGTCGATCAGCGTCTCCATGAGGTACACGCTGCCACGCGCGTCCTGCGCGTAGAAGAAAAACTTGAGTTGCGGGCCGACGTCGCCCGAGGCCATCGTCATGATCGACCGCGCCGCGAACGCGCGCTCAATGTCGGGCTGCGACGGCAGCTGTGCCACCTGCACGGCGACCGTGCCCACGACGCGGTTGTTGGTCCACTTGTGCTGGAACGTGCCGGCGTCCATCGGCGGGTTCGGCACGAGCTGGAACACCGGCGGCGCCGGTGCACCGTACGCTGGCGCAGCGGCACCGCCGCCAAAGTCCATGTCCAGTAGGTCCATCGAGGGCGCAGCACGGCCGTTGCCCGCGGCCTGGTGGGGCGCCGCGACTGATGCCGGCGCGCTGTACTGCGGTTGGTTCGCGGCGTAACCTTCGTGGTCGTCGTCGTCGTCAGCACGCTCGTTGCCCTGGTCGGCTTCGTCGTCGCTTTCTTCCACGACAACGGGCTGGTGGCTCGCCGAGATGAAGAGCTCGCTGGGCTTGTTGTATACCACCGAGAGCGTGTTGAACTCCTGGAAGAGCTTCTCCTGGAGGTCGGTCTCGGTCATCTCGGCAAACACTGTAATGTCCTCGTCGAGCTTGAACTGCGCGACGATCGCCGCGGCCTGCTCGGTCGGCTGGCGCTCGAGCAAGCGGTAGTAAAACAATGCGCGGTCACGCACGTCCTGGTGGTTGGAGTCGTTGATAGCGGCCTGCAGCAAGCGGCCAAACATGCTCTGCATCTCTGGCGGACGCTTGAAAAACAGCTTCATGGACGCGCTGAGCAGCTCCAAGTGGACGGCTGGCGAGGTCTCTTCGCTAAAGTCGTCGATCAGCTTTTCGAGCACGTACGGTGCACGGCGAATGTCCTGGCCAAACTCGCCGAGCAGCCACACGATCGCGGCCTTGGCGGCGGGCTGCTGCACCTGGTTGATGATACGTGGCAGCACCGTGAGCACGTCGTGGCGCTTCTCGGGGTACTTGCGCAGCAAGTCCTTCATGACCACCAGGCACTCGTCGCGCACATAGTCGAGGTTCATCTCGAGGAACTCGACCATGGTGTCGACAATGCGGTCCTGCATCATGGACAGCGCCTGGGCCGCGGCCTGCGCGGCGGTCTGCGCGCCGTAGGCGTCGGGCGTGTGCCCGCCCTGCATAAACTGGGGCGGCGGCTCCTTGAAGTTGGTGCTCACGGCGATGTCCGAGATCGCGCGGATCGAGCGGCGCGCGAGCTCCTGGTCCACGTCCGTGACGTACTCGCTGAGCTCGGTGACAATGTCGCCGACGTTGGTCGCGTCGGCGATGAGCGCGAGGATGTCGATCTTGACGTACTTGACGTGCGTGGGCTCGTTGTAGCGCGTGTAAAACTGGCGGTAGTCGCGCCCAAAGACCCGCGGGCGCTTGCCCACGAGCAGCAAGATGTGGTGGAGCACGCAATAGTTGAGTTCGTGCGAGCCGCCGGCCATGAGCGTGAGCAGCGGCTGCCGCAGGCGCTCAAAGACCTGCTCTTGGATCGCCTCCATGCGGTGCGTGAGATGGAAAAAGCACTTGGCGGTCGCGAGCACGACGGCGCTGTTGGACACGCGGAGACACATTTCGAGCGTGTTCATGATCGTAAACACTTCTTCGTCGCTCGAGGGCTTGTAGCGCGCGACAATGTGGAGAATGTTGCACTGGCCCCACTCGTTAAAGTCCGAGATGCGGCCCAGCAGGTGCATGACGATCTGCTGGTTGATGGCGATGCCGCCTTCGTCGGCCATGATCTCGTTGAGCGCGAGCAGGCAGTTGGACACGACCTGCGGGTCGCGGTCGCGGATCATGTTGTACAGCGTGTCGATCATGTCGCTCTCCTTGATCAGGTCCGGGTTGAGCGAAAAGACCTTGAGGATGCCCACGACGCCCGTCTTGCGCACGTACGCCGACGTGTCCGTCAGCGACTGCTGGAGCGGGTCGTGGATGTACTCGAGGATCGACTCGAGCCGCAGCGAGCACAGCGAGCGGAGCGCGAGCCCGCGGACCATCGGGTCCTCGTTCCGGCAGTCGTTGAGCAGCGTGTTGATACACATGATCGCGAGCTCCGAGTTCTTCTGCGCATAGTTGGTCAGGTAGTGATAGACCATCTTCTTGGTGATCAAGTCCTTGGTGTCCACGCACAGCACCATCTCGCTAAAGAGCCGCGAGACGTCGATGCCCAGCGTCATGTACGCGATGACCTTTTTGATGATCTCGCGCTTGCGCTTGATGTCCTTTTCGACCGTCACCTCGCGGAGCAACTACCGACACACACCACCAACAACCAACGTTGGTTCCGCCCAACGACCAACAACCAACAAAGTCAACAAACCAACGCACGTTCTTGAGCTCGTTCACTTCGCCCTTCTTCTTCGTGTCGGTGAAGTAGTTGGGGTTGCCGGCCTTGGGCGCGTTGGCGCCGCCCGGCGGCGGCGGCGGACCGCCCATGCCCATGCCACCACCCGACGGGTAGCCGCCGCCGGGGGCGGCCATGCTCGAGTGGCCCGGGAACATGTTGGTGGGTGGAGGAGGAGGGGGGGAGGGAGGAGGGGAGGCGGGCGGTCTATCCGAGGGCTTTTTGGGAGGAGGGCCGCGTGGAAGTGCCCCCTTCGCAAATCGCGATCCAGCGCCGACAACAACAGAGAGCGAGAGGAAACGGTTTTTGGAGGGGCGGTCGAAAATGAAGTGGACCACGTGGGGTTGGGGCTCCCTCGTAGCTGAGATTCTCAGCTGCTCTAACTAGCTTCAGATCTGAGTCTTTCGTTTTCGTGGGTTCCCCCGCCGGGAAGAAAGAAACGAAGAAAGACACAATGCAGCCTCCCCAACACGGCGGTTCCGCCGCAGCCGGAGACCGAGCGATGCACAGTGTATCCATCAAGGACGGGGCCTTGATTATGACCCAGCGCACGACGAGTCTCCCCAGTTTCGTCGACTGTTTCATTTTTTAAACTGTGTTTTGTTGGACGGAGGCCAATGTTCCACAACGTTCAGTCGGTCCAACACGGTGCTTCGGTAGCGCGTCATAATCACCACCACGCTTCGTCGGCCTTC
>JAADVT010000608.1:0-19890 GCA_023335895.1 Pythium rishiriense
ACTTCGATAACTTGCACGCGATTCATACGCTTTGATAATCTGAATTGAACAAAAAAACAACATCCATTCCGAGAGTGTCGACAAACCAGAGCCATTGTCCTCTTTAGCCAACAATACGCCACGCGTTGGCCACACTTGTGTATCTGAAGGTTGAGACCGTCCGCTTGTGGACGGAGCGACCAATTTGGCTCGATGGTGAGACTTCGTCCAAATGTGAGCAACAATCTGTGACGTGCGCACACTAGAAAACGGTATGAACGAAAACGCCACAGAAAGAACCCAACCAAGTTTCAACAAAACCCCGCATCCACAATGAAGCGGCCGAGCGCCGACGCGCGCTGTTCGCCGCCACGACGCGCCACGAAGCGCACAACACCAAAGCGCTCGGCGGCGACGGTCGAGGTCCCCGAGTTTTCGTGTGAGAGCGTGCGCGCCGCCGCGCGGTCGTCGCTCGAGCGTCTCTTGGCGGGCAGATCGGACGTCGACGTGGTTCTCGCGGGCGCGCGCGTCGTGTACCTGACCGAGGACCAGGCCAGTTGGGTGTACCACGTACCGGGCTGGTACAGGCGTCTGTACGAAGCGGTCCGGCCCCACGAGGGGCTCTCGTACGGCGACTGGGTCGAGGCCGTGTGGACACTCCACCCAACGCACCACGACACGATCAAGATGTTTGGCAAAGACGTGCCCATGCCGCGGTTCCAGCAAGTGTACGGACAGAGCTACAAATTCTCGGGCAAGCTGTTCGAGGCCGCGCCGTTCCCGCACTTGCTGGTCCACGCGCTCGGCGCCATGCAGCGGCTCGTGGTCCGGCCGGCCACGGGGGAGACCTACGTCCACGCCGGGCTCGTCAACTGGTACGCGACCGGCGAGCACTACATGGGTCCCCACACCGACGACGAGAGCAACATCCACTTGCACTCGCCCGTGATGTCACTCTCGCTCGGCGCCGCGCGGCGGTTCGTGTTCACGGCGCGGCCAAACTCGACGACGGCGACGCCCGCGGTCGCGCGCGAAGAGCTACTGCTCCAAGACGGCGACTTACTGGTCATGGGTGGCACGACCCAAAAGACCCACAAGCACGCGCTGCCCAAGATGAAGCAGTGCCACGACAAGCGCATCAGCGTGACGCTGCGGTGCTTCAAGTAGAACGGAGAGATCCAGGAACCGTGGTATTAATTGAAATAGCGGAGCGTCACGTTCACGCGGCGCTCGCGGCACTGCTTCATCTTGGGCAGCGCGTGCTTGTGGGTCCTTTGGGTCGTGCCGCCCATGACCAGTAAGTCGCCGTCTTGGAGCGTGAGCTCGACCTTGTTGGTGCCGTCCGCTGGGGTGGAGCCTCTCGGCGTGAACACAAACCGCCGCACGGCCGGGCCGAGCGTGAGCGAAAAGATGGGCGCGCCGTCTCGTACGTTCACGCCCTCGTCCGAGTGGGGGCCCATGTAGTGGTCGCCGTCCGCGTACCAGTTGAGCAGCCCGGCCGTGAGGCATGTCCTCGGCCTTGGCGTGGCGGCTTCGGTGTCGTCGTCTTCTTCCACCACGAGCATGCGCTGGATCATCGTAACGGCGTGTTCCAGCTCTGGCGGGAAGGGCAGCGACGGGAACGTCGCGCCAGAGAAGCGGTGCGTCACGCCGTACGCCTGCTGGTACCGTGGCGTGCGGATGGCCTTGCCAAAGAGCTTGATCGTGCCGCACTCGCGCGGGTGCAAGCGCCACACGGCGTCAAACCAGTCGTCGTACGAGGACCCGTCGCCGCCACTGTCCCGCATCGCAAACACACGCGCGTACCACTTGGGCACGACGTAGAGCCAGCTCGCGCCATCGTCCGTCAGCCGCAACTCGCGCGCGTCGTCAAAGAGCATGGAGCCGTCGTGGGGCGCCACGGCCTCGGCGGTCGCGGCCTTCACGGCGGCCACGACGGCTGTGCGTCCAAAGGCCTCGGGCACGAGAGGTGTGGGGCCTGCTGTGCGCTTTGTCCGGGGCTTCTTGGCCGCCGGCACTGCCATGTGGCGAGGTGAGCCCATGACGGAATCGGGGGAAGTGAGACCTGCATCGTCACACTTTTTGCTGCACCCAGTTTAGTAGTTGGGATGTAGTATTTCACCTCATTATAGAAACATGAAGGGCTCCGTTCGCGCCAAAACGCCCGATCTCGATAACGACGCAGGCGGGGCAGCCAAGAAATGGAGGAGGACTTGAAATGAGTGACGGGTACGTACAAATAACCCGAGGATTTGTGAGGAGAGGGGGATTCAACTCGTGGGGTCGCTGGCCGTGGTGTCGTGGCGCGCGTGGACGGCGGTGGAGATGACCGCAGCCAGCGCCCCAACAACGCCGATCACAATGCTCAGGCATGGCACAAAATAGTCCGAGCACCAGCCGTTCAGCGGCGATAACTTGAGTTGACACGCCGCTGGGAGGATAAAGCATAACGTGATACCGGCCAGTCCGCCAGTGAGAGATAGCACAAGCGCGACATCTTGTGCGTAGAAGATTGGAACCTGGGCCACCACGACGAGCGCCATGGCAGTGAACAGCTGCGACGTCGTGGACGGCTGTGCCTGCTCGTATTCCACCACGCGCTCGCTCGTTGGCGTCTTGCTCACATTTTGGGAGGCAAAGAGCACATCCTGGCGTTCGTCGTCTTTGTGGACACTTGGCAGACATAGAAACTGCATCGTGTGGCGCGAAACAATCACCTACAGCGGCAGTTGAGATCCGTCAATCTCCCACATCAGCTCACCAACAACAGAAAAAGCGCGACCGAACCTCGTATGCAATGCAGGATACAGCACAAAACGGTAATGCCGTCCAGAAAATCAGCGCGAAGCGGTTACCTCCGAAGTCGTAGTTGTGGACCACATCGCCTTTCGTAGCACCCAGGAAGGAAACATAGCCGCCAATTCCGATACTCAGGCCAAAGGCAAGGGAACCGAGCATTGCCATAAGCGAGATCCGCTTGAACTTGACTGGACAGCGGTCGCGCATCGCATGGAACGTGTGGAAGCTGTGGTGCTGACTGCAGACGGTCGTCGTAATGATTGCGAATGCCTGGCACACGGTGGACGGAACCTCGAGGTAGTCACGACTGTACCCTTGTGATCCGGTTGCTGCGTTCGCCTCGTATTCTGATCTCGCCTTGACGATGGCACTGAAGGCTGCCGCCAGCACAGCAACAAACACAAAGCCAGGAGACATACGCATCCTCGCAAAAGAGGTTGCGTACAGACAGTACGGTAATAGGATCAATACGACCTGCAGCAATCGTAAATACGAAGCACGTCAGTCAGCACTGCTTCGTTTGTGCGGTCTGGGGATAGCGCACATGCTTACCAAGACCTCCGGAAACCAGTAGTGATCAGCAAGCAGTGTAAGAAGTGGCGACGCACGTGTACCGGGTGTCACGATAGGACGTCCGTCTTGGTCAAAATCCATCTTGAGCCACCGTCCCAGCACAATTGGGACGTCTTGAAAGACGATCAGCAAGTATGCGATGATAAAACCAATAGAGACTCCCAACTGGGTTACACCAACAGCGAATCCTCCGATCGGACCAAACGCTAGCTTTGCAAGACCCTGGAAGGAATAGATGCCCTGTTCGACTCCAAGTTCGACGAGTCGCGTCCGCGTCACGTGCGTCACCAAGCCAACAAAACTGATCATGAAGATGCTCATGACGAAGCCTCCTTGCAGCATTGCGTATGGCAAGGCCACAGCCATTGCACCAATCGATGTCACCATCATGGTGAGCCAAACGCGCAGCGGGGACGCGTGACCTGGAGCGAGTTGGTCTAGCGGCACGAATTCACGCGGGGATGAGAGAAGATCACTATCGACATGCTTCGTTCCCTTTCCATCGTGGATATCGTAAGGTGATGCTTTCTCTGCGGACGCAACCGGATCGTATGTGCGGCTTTTACGATACTTTCGCAATGTCTTCCCCATGTTCGATCACGAATTCAAATCTGCGGGTTCGCTTGTTCGGATGGTCATGAGCATGCTTCTCCCCAGCCCTCCGGGGTGATCGTCGGAGACCAGCGGCCCTTCATGTCCTTTGCGCGACGGTTCACGATGCCTTCATAGCCGCAGATCTTGTCGAAGAAACACCATCACAAAGGCGACGTGAAGTGACCCTTTGCAATTATTGCCCAATAGGGAATCGAGTGCACAGAAAAGCCCCAAATTCGGATTTGAGCCCAAATGGCTACAACTCGGTCCTACCACTTCCCCGCGGCGGGTCGTCGGACTCATCCAAAACCCGTTCGCTTTTCTCGTCTGCAGACTCCGGCGGCGGTGCAACCAGCCGTTTCTGCCGTCGCTTTTCAGCCTTCTTCAGGGCAAGATCATCTTCGTCATTGTCGAGTCCATTTTCGCTCTCTGCCTTCTTTCGGTGTTTCTTCTTCTTCTTGCGATCAGAAGTCTCCCCGTCCTCTTTTTCGGTCTTTGAGCTTTTGCTTGAACCGCTTGCAGTGGGGCTCATTCCAGAAGCAGTGAAAGCACGAGTGCTACCCGACTTACCGAAAGACCGTACGCTACTAGATTGCTTCTTGAGCTTTTCGCGTTGTGCCTGCCTTTGTTTCAATTGCAGTTTTTTCTTGCGTTCCTTTTCTTGCTGTTGCATACGCTGCCAATCGTCTTGAAACTGGGCAGTATCAACTTCTGTGGCGATGTCTGCCTCTCCACTTGGCGAGGAGTTGGCCATTGATGTAGAGACTGGTTCTTCAGTGACGCTACTGAGAAGGTCTTCTTTTCGGTAGTCGTCGTCTTCTATCTCGGGCTTTTCGGACAGTTCGTACACGTTTCGTGTCGTCTCGCGACTTGTGACCTCTGATGCCAAAACATCGACTTTTCGGATTGAACTAATGGCTGGTGCGGTTGGGGATGATGTGACTGGGGGATTGCTAGGTCTCTTCCTCTGTTTGACTTCGAAGGTGAAGTTCTCGACTCCCTGTGATGGCGAGTGTTCCTGATCTTTTTCGGAACCCGACGAATGGGCTTGCTCGTCATTGAAGAGATCATCTAGGTTTAGACTTTTTGACGTACCAAAAGCATCGATGGATGGTTCGTCAAAAAGTTCATCACGGAATCGAAACGGTTTGAGTTTCTCCCCAATCGCACTGACATCTTGTTTCCACGGCGACGACTCGGGAGGCCCGTCAGCTGCCACGGGTACATTTACCGAGACCCTCGAAGGAGCAGGACCCGTTACACTGATTTCGTCGTCGAGCAAAGTCAGAGGATCGAAAACTGCAGAATCGGACGGATTACCATAGCTCAACAACTCATCGCCATGCTTTTCTGCAAGATCTTCAACGCTTTCCACGAAGACACCTTCGCTGCTCGTTTTCAGTAGATCAATACTCTGGGTTACCTTAAGCTCCGTGAGACCGTCATTGTACATGCCTTCAGACGCGTCCGACAAAGTCCCATCAAATCCGACCATTTGCCTCTCAGACCCGAAGGATACAGACTTGGAGTGCTGCACGCTCTCTTCGTCTGAAAATGCCGTCTCAACGGGAACCGACAGCTGGAGACTCGTGTCGACCTGACGAACAGCAGACGAACTTGGGATACTGCTCCCATCATCTGCATCGAATAATGCTAACGACGGCAACGATATAGGAGCTTCCGTGGGTAGTGACGCAATCTTCCGACGACCACGCAGGTTCTTCAATGTTGAAGAAAACTCTTCATCGGATGAAGCGCCTGCGACGCCCGAGCCATCATCGGTGATGGTGGGCACAGCCAGTTGAACAAAGTTGCCACGTGCTTTCTCGTTCATGAGCGCGGTAGGAGGTGCAATGGCGGCTTTACTTTCGTCTTCAGAACCTGATATCACGGTTTCATCGTTTTCGCTTGACCTACCAAGGGTGGAAACCGGAGCTGTCACAGTGCTCCCGTACAATTGCCCCATGTCTTGATCAGAGTCAGAGTCAAACAGTGAATCGATCACATCTCTCTTCACCGCGTTCTTCGAAAGTTTGTGTGCAAGAGGGTTCACTTCTGACGCCACTGGTGCTGGTGTTGAGTCCTTTTCACTATCCATTGAGGCTGGCAAATCCTTGTTTCCAACGGTGTGAGAGAATCTGCTCGATTCCGATCGCTTGGAGCGCTGACTCCGGCGGATCTTCACTTCACTTTCACTGCTAGAGTCATTTTTGCGCTCTGCCATAGCCTTAGATCCTCGTGCTCGTGCTCTTGTTGAGAGCCTCGTGTCAGCGCTTTCGTCGTCACTGTTCTCGACAGTGTTTGCGGTCTGGCCAATCTGGAACAAAGCTTCGTAATTTCTAGAACCAAATCCTCGCTCATTCGCAGTTTCGTCGTGACCGTCTTCAAACAAATCGGCAAACGAATCCTTGCGAGGTCGTCGATTGTTCTGCGTCACCTGATCAGCAGATGCTTTATCTCTCTTGGATGATGGTCGTCGCTTCGACATGCCTGAAGTCTTTGAACGGGGTTTGACGGCGTCACCATTTCCGTCACCGTCACTGTCAAATATGCTTTGCTTTCGACTTGCCATTGACGCTTTTCGTTCGGATTTTGGAGAACTTCGCATTCGTCGCTGCCGTAGTAGCTGCTTTAATGCCTCCAGCTCCCCCGCGAGGGTAGAGATTTTGTCTGCAATGATACCGTCAATTTCGTCCGACCCACCTTCGTGAACTGGCTCGAGCAAATCGGTGGTTCGCGCTGAAGATCGTAACCGCTCTTCTCGAAGTTCCATTGTCTCAATTGCACCAGACGATTGCATATCAACGCCCTTCGTCCGATCAGTCGAAACTTGAATGGACCGCCTGGGATTAGCAGGCACATAGGTCCCCGAGGCACTGTCGAATACGTACTCTGTTGGTCTTTCAAATTCGGCGAAGTAGTCATCCACCGAATCTTTTCGCATCGCCGTCTGCGAGGACGGAGGAGTCGGTTTTGGTTTAAGGTCATCCATAATGGTTCGCCTCGAATCGATTCCTCGACCACTTTCGAAGACATCGCGCGGATCGCACTCGGATGCTGACGCCGTAGGAAGTGGAAGCTGGGTGTCATAGTACTCTTCATAGGCCGGTTCGTAACCTGCATATGCGTTGGGTGTTGCATACATTGGAGTTTCGGTAGCCAATCGATGATTGCTCACACCACTCCATGACGTTCGTGATTGCGATGCTGGTTGACTTGGGGCGCTTCGAATATGGTCTGTGGGTAGTTTGAGGCCGTGTGTGAGGTCATCATCCGCATCTTCGATCCGAGGGCGATCGAACCTATCCACTCCAACTGCTGAGCGCTCACCATAAGTTGGTTGCCAAGGCTGAGCAGGCAACTTCGTAGGTGTCCGTGCTGACGAATTCAAAGACCCTGGTGGGGCGTCAAATAGGGCGTCGAAAGTGTCTCGTCGACTTCTTACCGGATTGCGCGATTTTTTCCGCGTGACCTGCTGATGTACAGGTTCGCGCACTGTATCCACAGCGCCGACAACTGATGCTCGCATGAGGCTGTCAGCCCGGGACGATGGCACCACGTACCCCGCCACAGTGTGTCGAAGAGGTGTCTCTGAGACGGATTGCAGCGGCGGGTGTGTGGACTTTTCTTCGGTTGCGATAGTGTGCCTCGCGTCGTAGATGTCGGTCGTTTCTTCTGTTTGGTAACGGTTCTCATCATCGTAGTGGTTGGACGTGGCAGGAGCAAGAAGCGTCGGTCGTGGCATCTCTGCTACGATCTGGCGAACTATCGGACTACTTTCAACATGGGGCTGATGCGGTTGAAGTTCCGTAGGAGGAAGAGTCTCTCCACTCTCAGCGGGCAGAGAGTTGGTGTCCGGTTTCTGTTTTGCAGGTGCCTCACCCTTAACCTTTGACATTCCGAAGAACCTCTTCAAAGCTCCAGTAAAACCCTTCTCACGAGAGGGTCGATCCTCGCTCTTGGAAGGAATCACTTGTGTAGGCACGTTGGCCAAGTCCGAAGCTTCGACCAATGTGCCTGAGCTGTCATCGCTCACCGGTGCAACTAGTGATGGTCGAGGCATCAGCGCAGGGTTGCTATAACCTGGTGTAATATTTGGAGCGTTGGCTTGTTCATGGACCACGCTGTCGTAGTATCCAGGTGCATCGTCGACGACAAGATGGTCAGCATCGTGGCCGTAGAACGTTTGGTCGGCTCCTTTGGTCTTGATCGTCGGCATGACGACAAGCGCAGTGTCATATGCTCCTGCAGAAGACACGTACGACGCCGACGCGCTCGAAGATTGAAGATCGTCCATCGTCAGTGGGGCATCCAATCTTTCAGCAGTTGAGCGGTGAGAGGATGTGTGAAGATCGTTCGTTCGACGCATCCCACGTGTTGTACCCGATTCGATAGTCGGTCGAGGCATGGAAAACTCATCGCGTTCATCGTCTTCACTCTCATCATCGTACTGGTTTCCATTTGTGAATTGCACATCAAAAAGCGAGTCTGGCGCATTGATGACTGGTGGGCGAGCGTACGAGTCCTTGTACTTTGAAGAAGTCGCAGACTTGGGCTGATGCTGATCGGGTTTCCACTTTCGGCGTTTATGACTGGTCTCGTCTTCCACAGGATCGCCAAACCACATATCATCGCTCGTATCAAAGAGATCACCTATTCGTTCCTTGTTTGCAGTCTGACGCGACGTACTTCCCCTCGCACCAGATACAGGAGGCGCGTTTTCGGAAGTCGTACGAGATCGCGAGCCAGCCGACTTTGACGAGACCACACCGACAATGGTCTGCCGCTGCGTGCTGCCACCGTGCTGGTCGGGGTCATGATGTAGCGGTGTACTCGCTTCTGCGTCCGACATTGTGGTTGCACCGCCAAACGTCTGTCGCCCTCCTCCATTCGCGATCTCGACGTTGCAGTATGAACACACGCGGTGCTTCCCACGTGACGACGGAAACCTCCGGAATGATGAGCAGTCCGAGCAAATCACGCGGCCGCAATGGCTGGTACGCACACACATCCATCCCGGGGAAATACGTCAGCTCCTTCAGTCTATCCGACCAGTTTTACCCCCATCTCCTGGCACGTACCGACAGTGGTGCTTGCGCTTGAGCAGAGAGAACGCGCTCGCGCACACAAAACACGCCGCCACGTCGTCGTCTTTCTCCCACTCAACGTCGAACTGCTCCTGGCTGCGCCGGCGGCGCATCTTGTGGCGCTTCTTGGCCGCGTCGCCGTGGCGCGGCGTGGCAGTCGAGACGCTGAGCAGCCCGCCGTCGGTCGAGCGCGACTGGAAGCTCGCGACGCTGGATGCCGGCGTGTCCGGGTACGGCAACGACGGCGCGCTGCGCACGGGCGGCTGCGCGCGTGGCTCGCTGGGCCGCGTTGTCTGCGCCGCGCGCTTGGCCCCCGTCGCGCCATTTCCGTAGAAATCGTCAAACTCGCCGTCGTCCTAGTGACGCCACCAGACCACGGATCAGCCCACACTTCACATGGCTACATCCGCCACGATTCGCGCTTTCCGATAATACGCATATTGTATCGTTCCGCGCTGTGGAGACGGCTCCGTACCTCGGCGAAGAATGGGTCCTCCATCGCGAATGTTGCTCCTCGTGGAGGTCGGTGTTCCTGCTTCTTTTTCCACGCCACTGTGCGTGTGACCTGGAGGTTCAAGATCAACGACATCTGGAGCGATCTACATATCGCTCCACATCACGATATAGAGCGCCCTACCAGTCACCCACCTCGGCCCCATCTCCATTTTTTCTTGTCGAGAACACAACCTCACTCGAGTGCCTATACAATACCATTGTATGTTTCGGTTGTGACATTCCGTCCATCGCCCTTTGCTGAACGGAACGCGGGGACGCGGCATTCATCGACCAGGGGAACACACCCTGGAGGGGGATGCGGCAGCGGCGCGACACGCAGAACCGGACCAGCCACCACAGACCCCCCGCATGGCGACGCCGCCCGCTTCCGACCGGCCGCCGCGCCACCGGCGCGACCTCGACGAGCTCGCGAGTCCGCGCGCCAGCTTTTGTCTGCTCGAGGCGGCGGCGGACGACCGCGACAGCGCGGTGTCGGCACACGGCGTCGACGCTCCTACGGGTGGACGCGTCGCTGCCCACGACGGCCCGGCGGCGAGCACTCTGACGCCCGTCGCGGGGTTGTCCGTGCCGGCGCCGCGGCGGCAGGTGTCGTCGACGCACAGCGCGAACATGACGCCGACGTCGTCGACCGCCGCGACCATCGCGTCGGCGCCCGTGCACGCGTCGCCGCGCAAGCACATGCTCCAGGCGTCGGCCTCGACGGTCTCGATCCCGCCGCTGCTGGACCAGTTTGAACACGACGGGAGCGTCGCGGTCGCCGAGGACGACGGCGCCGACCACGTTGACCTCGACTCGATGCGTGCGCTCTTCCGCGTGGACTCGAGCGTGTACGCGAACCCGGACAACATCGCGCCGTCGCTCCAGACCTCGATCATCATGGGCGAATCGCAGATCGTCGGCGTGAACGGCACGCTCGGCAGCCTGTACCCGGGCAAGCGAAGGCAGCGGCGCGCGACCGACGCCATCTCGCTCGACGCCGCGGGGCTGCCGTCGATCCAGTCGCATCAATCGCACCACTCGCTCCAGGACCACTACGGTGCGCACCGCCAGCAGAATCTCCACCATACGGGCGACACGATCCAGAGCAGCGTGGCCGGCGGCGACGTGCAAATCGACCCGGAGCTGATCACGGGCGGCTCGGACGACTTTTCGGGGCGTGACACGAGCATGTGCGAGACCAAGCCGATCTCAGGCTGGCACTGGCTGTGCTGCTGCTGGCCAGCGCGGCCGCCTCGGCCGATCGAAACCAAGGAGACCATGACGCTGACGCAGTTCGCCAAGTCGCTCTGGGAGCGGCTCCACATGACATGGGACTCGTACTTCCTCTTCTTCACGCTCGCGCTCGCAGTGTGTAGTATTCCGCTCGCATCCGGCATTGCCTTGGCACTCAAGGCGGCCAAGAATGTCGCGTTCCATGCGCGATGCGAGTTCCGCGAAGGCAACAACCGCCTCAATTCACAGAATCTCAGCACGGCGATGCTCACATCCGTAATGATCCCGATGATGAACCACATCGTGCTACTTCTCGTTTCGCTCTGGATCGCAATCCGCTGCAGCTATAGCCGCAAGCGAGTACTCAAGAGCTCGCCGTCGAGCATGAACACGACGTTGAGTGAGTATCTCATCTTCTCTCTGGCGGTTGACGGCACAAATCTAACTTCTTGATTCCTCTATTGTGTGTAGCGTCGGCGTTTATGCTTCCGTGCTTCGAGTTTATGTGGTACACCATCAGCTTCCTTAATCTGGCCGGCGTCGTATTATTCGCTGTAAGCTTTAGCTTCGAATCGTCCAAGAATGCCCCGATCCCTGGCGCCCGACTAGACCTCGACATTGACGCACCATATCCGTGCGACTTGGTCACTATCCCGTTCACATGGATGCTGCAGTTGCTTCCGTTTCTCATGGCGCAGCACTCGGTCTCCCATGAGGCTGTGCGCCGTGCGATCGTGTACTCGGGACTGATCTGCTTGATCATCGTTGTCTTGCAGATCACACTTTTCAAGGAAGGGCACGTTGCCATGGGTGCGATCTCTATCGGCGTCCACGTCATGCTGCTCTCGTTCTACTGCTGGGCCAAGTTTCTTTCACACGCTCGATCCAGTTACGATTTCTTTTTTGTCGTCGCCATTTCTGACTCAGTCACGGCGATCACTGTGGAAATTATCGCCATGGCAAGCACCAACTTTTCAACGACCTCCCCGCACATGATCGGCCGCAGCGTTGTTATGAGCCTTGACGCGATCCTCACTGTCGCCATGCTGCTCTCACTGCGAGCCGACACGCGATACTGGCTCGGAATCGATGACCCGAACACTAGCTCCCGCCATCCGTTCAAGCGGTATATGCGCCACCTGTCTGAGCGCGGTATGATCACCAACTTCTCGACTCGAACATCCGTGTATGATGTGCATCGTATGATCGAAGAGCACAGGAATTGCGTCGTGGACTTTTCCGCGCTCAAACTCGAGTGTGTGATCGCCCAAGGAGCAACCTCGATCGTCATGAGAGGTTTGATGCGGTCAAAACCAATTGCTTTGAAGATCTACACGTCCGTCCAAGTCACCGACGAAGAGGTACGGCGTTTCTCTCGCGAGACGGCGCTGAATGTGCAGCTCTCGCATCCAAATATTGTCAAGTTCCATGGGCTTTGTGTTGTGCCACCGTCGATCTCGCTCGTGTTCGAGTTCTGCGAGTATGGAGGCCTTGATGGCGTGCTTGGAAATGGAAGCATGCAGTCATTGTCGACAAAGCTGCGTGCCTGGCTCGACGCGTGTCGTGCAGTCGCCTATTTGCACAGTTTCTCGCCTCCACTTCTCCATCGTGATATCAAGACGGACAACTTTTTGGTCGGCCAAGATTTCACGCTCAAGCTCGCGGACTTTGGCGAAGCCAACTTGCTCAAGCCTCGCACAGATGGAACAATGACGATCGCTGGCACTGTCGACTACATGGCCCCTGAGATGATCCTTGGTGGCAAGACGGCCCGGTACGGCACGGGTGTAGACGTGTATAGTCTGATGATCACACTGTGGCAGATCATGGTGCCAGACCGAAGTCCGTGGGAAGGAAGGTCTCACTTGGAAGTGTACAATTGTGTCACAAATGGAGAACGTCCACCGCTGCTGCCCAGCATCCCGTCGGGCTGTGCCGAGATCCTCGAGGCCGGATGGGTAGCGAATCCACTCGACCGTGTCGCAGTGGAGGACATCATTCCCAAGGTCCACCAGTTGTGGCTGCTCTCGACGCACCAGAAAACGCTCAAGCGCACCAAGTGAGCATGTCTTATATAAATGTTCAATCGAAATTCACTGGATTGGCCCGGGATGGCCCTGCTACACCAGTTCGTGTGCTGCTCCACCATGTCAGCTTAGCGTCTGGATCGTCGAAGCAAACTGTGAGCATGAGTAGATCGACAACTTTCTGAACACGACGGGAGCGCCGCGGTCCTCGCCGACTTCGACTCATGCGCGCGCTCTACAGCACGGTGCGCGAGGCGCTGATCCTCATGTCCATCATGACGGAAGTCAACGAGGTTTAGTGGCTCGAAGAGCTGCGCCACTCGATACGGGTTATCCCGACAGTGTTTATCCTGCCAAGTTGGCAAACTTGGTCTGTGAGGACCTCTCGCCCAGGTTCTAGTTCCGACTACATGACAAAAGCATGGACTCAGGGCTGTTTGGGTGGACGTCGTTCCGGGATTGCTCGGAAAGGATAACTTCCGAGTGTCAAAAGGTCAATTTACAGTCCCTGGGATCCGTACGCTCGTGCTCGAACTTCGGCTAAGCAAGTCAACCCTCCAGCGAACATGAAACTTTTTGCAGTCGTCGACCAACCAAACCCTTCGTTATCGAAGTGCTCCAGCTCGTGGGCGGCTGCCTCACATCATTGAGTTTGTTCATCGACGACGGTGAGGACGCCTGCTTGGACACGAGTCTTGGTTTCAGCTGCGTTGCTTACGGCTGCGTGGACTCATGCTGTCGTCACTAGACCCGTTGATCCGAGCGGCATAGAAAGATACGAAGATATCCGCGCTGGAGCCTCGCGACATCAAGTAGCTACCGGTCGTCGAATTCGAAAAGTTGACCGGTTATCTTGAGTTACATGGAGTGGCCGATCCAACCCGTACACGTACCCATCTCTGGAAACTCCGCTTTGGCAAAGGCTGGGGCAACGGCTTCCGCCCGAAGACTGTCGAGAGGATGAAACAAATCCTCGAGTCGAACGACTGCAAGCTCACGTCTATCCACACATTCTACTCGCCCAACGGCGACCCGAATATGCGTCACGCATGGACGCTTCGCGGCTACCACGGGACCAGTGTCCACTCCCAGCAACAGCGTCGCGATCGTTTTATCAGCGTAGAGCGTCCACAGGACCTGGATTCGTCCGTGGAACGACATCCGCGGACGCTGCTGGGCCAATTCACCATCGCCAAGATCTTGGATAGTGCAGCGACAGTGATCCTATCAACGACCACGACTTCGACCAGGAACGCGCGACGACTCGTCGGACGATGAAAAAGGCAGGATGACATCTTGAAAAAGTACACGACCCTTCCTAATCTGGAAGTACATTCTTCAATTCACTGAGATAAGGAACATTCCACCGCATCCGTCTCCACCCATACGTATTGATCACACATTCCCAAATAGCGCAGCACCATGCTGGCCGATTACTCGAGCGACGAAGAAGGGCTCGACCCGGAGCGCCTGGGCGACGATCGGCTCTACTTCGGGCGGCTCATGCCGGCCGAGTGGAAGTTCCTCTCCCACTGGTTTGACGTCGTCTCGGGCCGCTTTGGCGTCTCGGAGCCCTTCCGGTTGGACACAACCACCGCCGACCTGGGGCGCGACCAACTCACCGACTGGTGGTTCCACGTGCAGCACGAAAACGACGGACTCATTTCGCGCTGGGACACACTCGCGGACAAGCAGCTCGAACGGTACCGCACGGTGCGCGATGCTGTTCACGATCATGGCGCGCGTCGATTACGACGAGTGGCTCGTGGAGCTACGCCGCACGACGCGCTTTTTCCCTACCAAGTGGACCAACATCCGGCAGCAACGAATGCCCGTCAAGTTCTGCTTCAAGTTCTACGGTGGGGGCGACGATATGGACGTGTACAGCTGGGAGCTACTCGAGAACGCGTTCGGCCACGCCAACCTCAGCGAGGAGTTCCACTCCGATTTCCCGCGCGCATGCGAAGTCGCCAAGACCCGTGGAATGGACATCGCGACCATGGACCCCATCACGATCAAGTTCCGTGTGCTGCCGAGTCGCCAGATGAAGAAAGCCCAGCAGATTGCGCTACTGAAAAACCTCACCGAGACCGTGAGCCATATTTTGGACATGGAAGCAGCTCGCCGGCGTGACGGCCCCTTCGCAGTGGATGGCTCGCTATTACCGCCTGTGTTTCGGCTTAAGAGCTTAGATATTGATCTCCGCAAGTTTGAGTTCCACTCGACCGTACTCAAGGAGATCCGGAGGCTCGTAGAAACCGGCGTGCGCATCAATTCACTCACTCTACCCGCGTTTGGCGCGCGCTACTGCAAAGAGACGGACCAGACGCAGCGTCTCAACTGGGGGCTTTTTATCTGCGCAATCTCGGGCCAACCGCAACCACCTCGCAAGCAAGCAAAAGCTCGCCCGGCGAAGGTGGAACGACTCATCTTCCCTCGCACGTTCTTGTCCAAGATGTGGACGCTGCCAATGTGCTCCGCGCTAACGACGGCGAAAGGGATCAAGTCTGTCAAGATTGAGCACGGTTATCTCGACCGCTCCATGGAGAAAGACCAAAGCCATCTTTGGGCGTGGATGGGGTATTCCCTTCTCCGTACTAACTCGCCTACGTCTGTGGAGACACTCGAAATCGTCGGTACTCAATTGTCGACTGCTGCACTCGATGCGCTTTCTCAAGCCATGCACCCGCACGATGGATTGGAAGCGCTGTTGCGAGTTTGCACCCGGTAAAGTGAATCGTCGACATCACCAACCATGCCACGTGGCCACTCAGTCATCGTGAAGAAAGGATCCCGGGCCCAGGCGCTCGATTTTCAGGACGAGATGGGATCTGTCGTGCTGCCCTGTGACTGGGAAGGTATGGTCATTGCTGATCATGGAACCGAACTTTATTTGCTGTTGCCTGGATTGGGTTTCTGCCGGGTTGACCCCGACAGTGTCCCAAGCAAGCGCCAGAAAGCGAACGCGACAACGAAGCGGCAGACATCGAGCTCAGGGGCGACCCCACAACCGAGCCGATTAGGATCTGCAAAGTCAACGCGAAGCAACTCCGCTATCACGACGCTCGTTATTGGTATGCGTCCAAAGAAAGACGACCACGACCAAATCGAGTCCAAGCCGTTTATTGCTCGACTGCTCCAGCACGTGGGCAGACCGCTGACGGCTCTCCACATCCACGCGGATGGAGTCGATGACATATGCCTGGACAAGTGTCTAGCACATTGTCCGAACCTTCGAAGTTTGTGGCTCAACGGCCTTTCATTAGCTACACTTATTCCGATTGTGCACGCGTACCAGCGACGAGGTACTCCGATTTCGTCGCTCGAGTTGCGTGACATCAGGGGGCTCCCGACACTCGAGTTTGAGCGTTTCCTGAGCTACCTCGAACCGAGCAACGGTAGCAATGCGATCCGCACCAATCTTCGCAAGCTTCGCATCGGCAGAGGGTGTAGCGAGTGCTTTCGACGTCAGACTGTCGAGCTAATGGAGCGCATCCTCGAGGACCCCGACAGCAAGCTGTCCCACATCCACGCGTGCAGCAACTGCTCGGACAGACGCCGTCGAGCCCACGAGCCACCCGCCGGCTGGTATATCCGCCAGTATCGCGGCAAGTCGCTGGCACCGCTGCCAGTGGAGACGTCGTGTCGCGTCGCGTTCTTGAGCGTGTTGCAGCGACGCAAACGTCTCGCAGCCGTGACCGACGAGGCTCCAAATCCGCACTAACTGTCTCGATCGTCCGTCGCTCAGATCTTCCAGTTCGCCGCGACGCCCACGGTCCGCGTCGTCATCGAAGATCTCGACATGGACTATCACTGGGGCGACCGAGTTTCCGAGTACAAAGAGTACTGACATGGCGCGCGTCACAGATGATCCTCATGTACCTTGTTTTGTGAAATTTGCCGACATTTCTATTCCGCGCCAAAATTCTCGTCGAACCACTTCAATATGGAGCGAAAACCGGAAAATGAATATTAAAAAAGATATTAGTTGATACATTGTATCAAAACAAGGTAAAATGGGTTCGTGCCTTCCAACGGAAGCACTCATTTCACAACTTGCCACAACCGTGATGGATGCATCTCCAGCCAAGCGAAGCCGTGCAGACGACACGCCCGACCAAAGTCGTGTCGATGGATCACTATCGGCTGCCAAGAAGCCTCGCAGCGGACCTCACTCACAGGAAGCTGCTGTGTCCGCAGTGGAGCCGCAACGCGTGGAATTCACGTTGAGCCACTTGATGGGCGCCTCTCGCGACTCGGCGCGCTGCATCTCCGTGTCACTCGACATCGACAAGCTCTTCCGCGACGCGCGCGTGATATATCTCACCGATGACAAAGCCAGTTGGGTGTACTACATCCCCAAGTGGTTTCGCCGCATTTACACGCACTGCCACGCCGAGGGTGAGCTCCACCTCCCGTACGCCGACTGGTTCCAGCGCGTGTGGGATCTCCACCCCAAGCACCACGACACCATCAAGATGTTTGGCAAGGACGTGCCCACGCCGCGCTTCCAGCAAATGTTCGGCAACATAGACTACCGGTTCTCAGGCGCGACGTTCGTAGCCAAGCCGCTTCCGCCGGAGCTCGAATTTCTCACACGACTGCTTCGCGCGTGCGTGACGTCGCCCTCGACAGGTGAGACCTACTTGACCAGCCTGCTGGTCAACTGGTTCGCCAACGGAGACCACTACATTGGGCCACACTCGGACGCTGAAGGCCAGCTGCACACGAATGCGCCCATCTTCTCGCTCTCGCTCGGTGCAACACGGCGGTTTGTCATGACACCACGCAAAGATGCACCGCGTTCCAACCCCCAAAAGATGGAATTCCTGCTGGGTGACGGCGATCTCATGGTCATGGGTGGCACCACGCAGAAGACGCACAAGCATGCCGTGCCGAAGATGAAGAAGTCGGCCGGCCGGCGGATGAGCGTGACCATGCGATGCTACAAATGAAGACGAACAAACGACCAAAGGAATAAATATTGGTACATGTTGGATTCTGGAAAATTAGCAGAAGTCGATAACTGAAAGACAGTGATATACTGAAAGAGAGCACGGAGGAAAAAAAAAAAGAGATGACGCTCATCCACGACAAGATCTCATCTTGGTGTTGGTGGTGCGCCACACCACATACCTAAATCCAAAGTCGAGGAAAACGTTTGCCAGACCACCGACCAGGTGCGCGTGGCTTAGACACCACGAGATCTGACGCCAGCGACGCGCCACGACAGCGAGATTCTTCGCTGACAGCGCCGTCTTCACTTTGCCTCGCTGGTCCCAGGCAACGAGCAGGTCGTCAACAATCAAGAATTCCTTCATGAGTTCCTTGGCTTCGGCCGAGTGCTGGAACTGGTCCCAGAGTTCAGTTGCGTCCGTGCCCAGTACATCGCCAATCACGTGGTATCCACCCGGGTGCGCGTCGAGGAAGCTCGTGACGTCGTACACGTGGCCTTGGATCACAACGCACTTGCGCTGCTCGACCATGTCAAACCAGCGAGCAAGTTCGACGGCTCGCGACAAGCGATGCAAAAAGTAATACTGCCGCCAGCAAATGCGCGGCACAATGCCAACAAAGCGCTCGCCACTTTCTCCATAGTCGTGTGCGAATCGCTCCTTCCACAGCTCGTCCGCCGGGTCGCCAACGACGTCATGCCATGCTCGGTTGACCAACGCACACTCCACGAGGTCCTCAGCGGACAAGAAGCCGAGTAACTCCAGTTGCACATCGCTCGGAAGCGCCGCCAACGAGTCACTCGTCGCACCGCGAGCCGACGAAGCCGCCAAGAAGCTGGCGACCTCGTCGCTGGTCACTCGCTTGAGCGCGGAGCCGCCAGCGCGGTCGCGAAGAATGCGCAGTTCCACGGCGCGTCGCTGTGCCTCGATCGCTTCTTCCTCGGATCGCTTCTTGTTGTGCTGCATGAGCCCAAAGAGCCCCACGCACGCCATAAAGCACGAAAACTCGGTCGTCGAAATCACCTCGCGGTCCGCGGCGCGCTGCTTGGCGCGGTATTTCTCTAGCGCCGCATCGGTCCAGGGCGATGGGCTCCCGACGGGCGACACGCCGTCGAGGTCGCCGGCCGGCGGCGCCGACGCCGACGGCGCGTACAGACGCGTCGTGATAAACTGGTACGCGACGACCGTCAGCGCCGAGAGGATCACAAACTGCGCGAGCGCGTTGCCCGTGCGGGTCTTGGTCGGGCTCGGCTTCTTCGCCATTCGTCGCCGCGCCGTCGAGCCGTCTCGCGCCTCGGGATCGGTCGCCTTCTCGGATTCGCACGCAACCGACGCCGCTGCGTTCGCTTCTTGGTGGTTAGGGTGGTGTATGCGCCGGAGACGCTGGGAGGTCTGTCGAGTGAGCCGCCAGTGCCGCGTCCAGCGGTCCCACATCCACCGACCCGGGCAGGGACGGTACGAAACGGCTCCGTGTGCTGTGATCCGCCGCGCCGCGCTCGAGCCCACGGGGAGAGAGTTATATAGGATCGACGCAGAGCGGTCGTCTCCCTATGGACCTATCGATCCTCTTGCTTGTGGGGGTGCCGCGGTCGAGCTGCGAGGAGGAGAATGCCCGACGCGCGCCGCCGGCGATTCGTCTTGACCCAACTGGCGCTGGATTACGGTAATTGAAGGGACAGAAGGATGTGTCGGCACAGAGGAAAGAAAAATAAAAAACCTACTCGGTGTCCCACCACAAAAAAATACCAAACCCGAAAGGTGTTTGCAACCGATGCAAACCCCAGTGACAGTAGTTTACATGTAAATATCCACAATAGGTTTCACAAACTGAAATATATTCGAAATATATGAGCTCTGCATCTGCAACCTGACGCAAATAGGTTCGATTTTTTTCTCCATTTTGCCCCAACACAGTTCTTGTCGACGTGAGCTCTCATACAATATGCAAGTCAACCTCCACACACTGGTGCGACACCCGCGCACGACCGCGGCCCCGGCTGGGTCTACGCGTGGGCCGCCGTAGCCGCCTTCTCCTTCTCCTGCTCGCGCGCGACCGAGTTCTTCTCCAGGTTCTCAAACAACTGAGCCTCGCGGGCCGCACCGCCCAGGTCCTTGTCGTGGGCTGCATCGAACTCCTGCCCACGCTTC
>JAADVT010000609.1:0-19749 GCA_023335895.1 Pythium rishiriense
AGGGGGGGGGGACATCCATCGGATCCTGGAGGCTACATGTAAGCCATCGCTTATGGCGGCGTGTCGGATCAGGGGTCTTCCAGGAAGACACTGGACGCATGAAGGGTGGTGATCTGGTGGTGCGGGGCCAGGCCCGATTGGCGTCGTGATTGGGTCGAGCCACGTTCCCATCGTCTGGGCATTTTGTGGTTGCTAGATGAGGGTGTGGGAAGGAACTCCCGACTGGCTCCAGATGGCTCCACTGAACGAAAAGAAGCGATCGTCTGCATGTCACCAGATCAACAATCGCGATTCTGCTGAGCGGCTCCGGATCTCGATGGCGCCACAACGTGGGCGATAGGCAGGATGGGGTGTCGCCACTGACAGTTCGCACAGCCCCACTGAAAACCCGCTGCTCGCCACTCTGTAAAAGGCAGACCAACATGAGGAGCTAATACAGGACGTGTATGCATCCATTTCGTACTACGAAGGTCGACTGGATCATTCCAGTCTACGGCGTCGGCTGGTCGCTGACGAGGTTGGACGAGATCTCGGACCAAATGTCGTCGGCTGCCAGCAGCGTGCCAGCGCTCATCTTGCGCGCGCGCGGCGGTGGCGTGGATGGCGCCTCCTCGGCGACGCTGTCACGGCTTCTCTTGAGCTTTCTCCGCAAAGCTTTGCGCTGTTTCTTGCTCATGTTCTTGTCCAGATGCATGGTGGAGTCCTCGTTTCCCTTGACGACGGTCTCCGCCAGCGTCGCCACTGTTTCGGAGACCGAGCTATCGGCGCGGCCGCGTTTCCGTGCGCCATGGGCGGCGCCCTTGGTGTTCCCATGGACAGCTCCAGGGAGCACGACCGCGCTGACCTCAGCTGGACTATCCCCCTCGCCATCTTCATCGGCGCTGAGTTGGCCACAGCTCGATGTGTGTGCCTCCATGGTGGGGGCATCCAAGAGCAGCATCTCGTCGCAACTCGCGCAGTGCGAGAGTGAGCGAACTGTTTTGATGCACTCCTTGCGATGCAACTTGAGTTGCGCGGTCGAATCGTGGACGGCAAAGCACAATGAGCACTTGAAGCTCGCCTCGACGTGCACGTCGAGCACGTTCATCACAGACTCGACCTTGAACTTGCCCCGGGTCTTCTCGTGAAGGCGCTTCATGAGTTCGTCGTAAATGTCGATCAACACAAGCGCATCACTCGCAGCGTAGTGAAGCTGGCCGGTTAAAAGAGGACGGCGGTTCCAGTTGGAAGTTTGCATGGTCTTGGTGAGTCTCCGGTTGATGTAAAAGAAAGCGAGTTTCTGAAGGCTGATGGCATGATGCGCACCAGCGAGTGAGATCGACAAATCGTTCACTTCCACGACTGCCTTTGCCACTGAGAAACATGACGCTGCCGGGTAGGAGGCGACGAGGTCCTGTAGCGGAGGCCACATTTCGCACGATTAGTGAAAACCGATAACGGCACCAATAATGGGTTGAAAATGGACAAGCCGACCTTGAGATCGCTCAAGAGCCCTTGGCCGAGTTTGATGATGTGCTTTGACAGGAACAGCTTCGAAATCGCAGCGTTATAGAGCTTTGGTGGGAGCTTGAGCAGGTCGATCACAAAGACCTCGCGCTTGCCCTTCGCGCACCGCACGGCAAGCTGGAGAAGACTGCATGGGTTGGATTTCTGCTTGCCGTGGAACACCGGGCGTGTTTCCTGGTCGCATCAAGATCATCAACAGTCAGCGCCATTCCCTTACTCGTCGTAGCGCCTCCACACTGTCCACCCACCGAGTCGATGCCGACGATCTTGGCGGCGCGCAGGCGCTCCTCGCAGTACGGCCAGTCCTTGGCCGCGCCCACAAAGTGGATCACGCGGTCGGCGTCGTCGATAGTGTACAGCGGCGCGCTGTGGATCTTGGCCGAGAGCGCGGCGTTCTTGGCATTCTTCATGGTGGCTTGGCCCGCTTGCGGCTCCCTCGCATGCGGTCGGTCCCTGTGCAGATCCGTCGCCAAGGGTCGCAACACAAGTGACCACCAATGCTTTGGAGTTTTCCAGGCGAAAGGCGCTCCCTGCCATGACCATCATTCACACCAGACGGCGACGTGTATCTACTGGATCCATCCTCAATACGAGGCCCTTGATCCTCGATTGCAGTGGTCCACACTATCGTGATGTGACTAGATGTGTAATATGTTTCGAGGAGGGGTCAGGGCTCCAACTTGAAGTTGAGGTGACGACGGCGCGTGGCGTTGACGAGCAGCTCTGTTGGTTCCATTCTGGGTCCACCCACCCAGTCCGTTTCTGCGATGGATGCAGTGCGTCGTCACGGCCTGCCGCGCGTATCTTTGCGGCGCGGCCTTCCATGGGCTCGCCCGGGGATTCGCTGCCCCTCCGGAGCCCACATCTCGCCCCAGAGGACTCGACCACCATCCCCTTTCGAAGTGGATCCACTCGGCAGAAACACGCGCGTCGTCCGCCGTCATCACCTCGCACCAGCACGCGCGGCGGCCCTGCCACCGGCAGCACGAACGGGTGCGGTGCCGGCAGCGGTGGTCGCGGCGCGTCTTGTCAGAACTGAAGAAGCCAAGCACCACACACGTCCTTTGCCAAGAGAACAGCCCGGCCACCACCACTACTACCACAGCCGCCGCCATCACGCTCAACACGCGACAATGACCATGGCCAACTACCAAGACGACAAGGTACACGCTGATTAATTAATGCGAGTGGAACACTGGCGGCTGACGACCAGGGTGTGAACAGAAGCAAACTGTGCTCCACATCAACGCCAGTATCACCCACGACTCGGTGACCGCACGTGTCGCGACCGCCGTGCTCGATCACTTGACCCACCACTACCACCGCCATGTGCAGAACGGCACGAGCAAACCGCAGAACCCTGAAGACGTGCTCAACATCGAGGAGCTCGATGTCTGGGGGGACAAGCTCCCCAAGTTCGACCGCGAGATCATGCAAAAGGTCTGGCGCGCGCGCAACAACAGCCAAGACGAGGCCGACATCGAAGCCTTTCGCCCGATTCAAATGCTTGCCGAGCAGATGCTGCGCGCCGATTTCCTCATGATCACCGTGCCCGTGTGGAACTTTAGCGTACCCTACGTGGTCAAGCAGTATATCGACTGCATCGTGCAGCCTGGCCTGACGTTCAAGAACGCCGACGCGAGTGGCCCCAGTCGGCCATACTTTACCGGCCGGCCTGTGATCATCATCTCGTCGTCCGGCGGAAAGGCGCCGCCGGTGAATGAGGATTTTGTTGTGCCCTTTTTGACCAAGATCTTCGCGATGTGCGGATTTGACGAGGCCCACCACGTGGCGATCGAAGGGCTCGCGACCCACGACAAGCAGGTGTGCTATGAGAACGCCGTGAAAGAGGCAAACGCGATCGCCGATCAGGTCGTCCAAAACCACAAGTTGCGACTTGAGGCAAACGAGGACGGCACTCTAGCTTAAGTTGTTTACCTCCTGCGATGCCCCGCTGTCATATCTGCGTAATCGAGACCCCAAGTTGGTTCGAAACAAAACATTTATTTGCATTTCCGACCGAATTGCCCACTTTTAGTCGCGTTTCCCTTTGGTCGTTTGGTGCTGGACGAGCTGCACAACAGTGCCATTCTGAAACAGCGGTGCATAGAGATGCTGCTGCATCAGCGTTGCCAGCAGCCCCACATTGACCGCGAAGAACAGCAGCCCGGCGACCCAGAGCGGCAAAAAGGTATTTTCGCCCTTCATTTCCAAATGGAACGCCCAAAAGAGCCAATGTAACTGAGGCGACAAACGCATTTTCGTCAGTGACGAAGACAATCAGCTCCACGTATTATTTTCAAAGCATCAACGTACCTCGCTGGCGAACCACGCCGCAATCATGAGGACACCTTTCCATCGCAGTCCCAGACTCGTCGTCGGGAAAATGAGCGGCAGGAACGCTGTGTACCACAAAAAGTACTGGCAATGGTAGGCACACGCTCGTGAGACCTCAAAATCGAGGAGATTGTCGGTCGTGATTTCGCGATCAGGAAGGTAAACAAACAAACCTGAGCGGTGCAAACTTTGTTGAAGATGACGAAGACCATTGTGAGTGCGAACAGCGCGAAGCTCAGATCCCGACCATACGCGATTGAGATGGTCACCAGGGAGATGAGCTGCGGCAGAAATGCGAGAAGTCCCATGCCGAAGCCCGACGGAGTGCCGTACCTACCCAAACACCGCGGTTAGTGGCAAGATGGTGGATGCAGGCTCTCTTTGGCAATGCATCTTACCGCAAGTAGAGATCATAGAAATACACGGAGAAATTGTGGCGATTATCGGTGCGCGTGAAGTGGTAGAGGTACGCCTCATAGAGGAACTGGAAGCCGTACCTGGAGAAAGGAAGTTAGGATGGTAGGTGGAGCATGAACGCGCGAGAAACACAATTGAACGTACAGCTGATAGAAAACACCAATCAGAGAGAGGAAGAGCCCACCACTCACGAGTCCGAACACGACACGATCCCGGTTCAGTTGCCCAGCTAGCTGGATCCAGAAGCACCACGACGACTGGCAGGACGACGACCACTTGGCGTTGGCGCGGTTAAAGTCACCATTCAGAAACTACAGTACATCAATCCAGGCTCGGGCCTGTGAGTATGCACTGACCCTCGATGTGGATACAATCACGTACAACTAGGAAAGCGAGAGCGTAGACTATCGGGTAGATCTTGAAATGGACGGCAGCGCCGTAGCTGCACAAGTCACCAAGAGCGATAATGTGAGTGATCGCTGTCGCAAGAACCCGTGAGTGGAGACAGATACGAACGCGATTGCCGACAGCACAATCCGCTTTTGCATGATGAGCAGGAGCGAGAGCAGCACGAGGAGCACAACGATCGCGTCGGCGTTGCCGCGCGTCGAGATGTTGATCGAGAACGGGTGGAAGAGCCACACACACGTATAGCGCAGCGCGCCTATACAATGGATACGATCCACACGCGGTCAGTGTGTCTCACTCGATCAGTTTGCTGAATGACCGAGATTTCCTCACTTTCTGTCGGCAGACCACGGAGGCGTAAAATCTCCATGATCAAATACCCTGCGACAAGATCCGCCGCGACGAAGAGCAGCTTCCCGAACGCCTCATGGACGTAGATATTGGGCAGCAGCAGGTACGCTCTACAGTTAGCCAACAAGATCAGCTCCACTGCGATACGGGGGGAGGAGACGCGCCACGCACAGCACGGGCGTGTAGCGGTATGTCGTGCGGTCAAACGGCGAGTGGCCCGCGGCGACCTCGCGCGCCGCGTCGGTGTACACGTCGTAGTCCACGTCCGTGTACTTGACCGGCAGGTACGCGTCCTGGAACGCGCCGTACGCCAGCAACGTGCCGCGCACGGCCAGCGCCGCGCCAAACACTGCGTCCGTCCGCATTTTCACTCGAGCCTCGCCAGGTCGCAACGTTGTGACTTTCACACAACGTCAATGCTAATCCGGGGGGAGACCAAAAAATACTAGTCGAGGCTAAGCAAAATATTTTTGAAAGACACCATGGCTACACGGTCTCACTGGCCTTGAAGGTCAAGTGGCCGAGCCCGAAGACGACCGTGTTCAAACGGACACGGTTCTTGAGCCGATACTTGGACGCCGTCGATGGTGGTGCTACCATGGCTGTAACAGGGGCGTTGATCTCGACGCTTGAAGTCTTGCGTGCATTCGCGCCGCCCGTCGGCGCTGCGCCCCGGGTGACGGGGCCCATCGACTCGGGGTATTTGCGCAGTGCCTTGGCGATCGGCTGGCCCTTCGCGAGCCCACTCAGCAGTGCGCCCGCCAGTCGTCGGTTCGCGTGGAACGTTGTGGTCCACTGGTTGAGCACGACCACGTTCACGCCGCACAGCGAGCACAGCAGTGCGCACGCGTAGGGGTCTTCTTCGACCTCGCGCTCCGAGCGCGGCTTCTCGCTGTCGACCTTGCTCTGCCGCCGCGCGCTGCTCGTGTTCTCAGCACGGTCCAGGAACACGAGCGCGTAGCATGCGCTCGCTAAGCTCATACCGGCGAGCGTCGGAAGGCTGATGACCGACCCTAGCACGCGGTTCGGGCCGGCGTACACGAGTCCGCCGGCTTTGCGGAGCAGCATCGCGTGCTGCCAGTCGGTTGTCGTTGGCACTTGAGAGTGGTCGGTCGCGTCCTTCCAGCTCGCAAACACAGCACCCGGTTTCTTTGTGAACTGTTGGACGACCGACGCGAGCGTTTGCTCGTGGAGACCCAAGTCTTCGTGGCGTGGATCAACGATCACGCGTATATCATCTTTCCGGAACGGGTGGTTCTTCACCGCCGTGAGACGGTGGTACAGCAAGTGAACTGAGAATTCGCGCGAAATCGCTTCCGCCTTGTCGAGTGCGGACAGCGCCTCGAGTGGAAGCATTTCCAGATCCCGGTCCACAATGAGCACGAGTGAGTTGCCTGGTAGCTCACTGTCGAGCGTGGCAGCAACAGCCGAGTGCGCGAACAAAGGGCCCAAGAAGGCGTTCATGGCGTCCACGCAGGCGTCTAGCTCGGCTTCTAAAGGATCCGGTGCCGAATTTTCTGTGGCGTCGATGCCCGTCAATGTAAACTCCTGGGTATCCTGGCTACTCGGTTCGTCCACGCTGAGCAATGCCTTCGTCATGCCGTCGCGCCACGCCCGGATGCGTCCCCGCAACGTCGACAAAAGCTGTAGCTTCTCTGTCGTACACTCCATTCGCGCCATCATATATGCTTTGTCTCCCGGGCCGACGAGCGCCGCGTACAAGAAGCACCGATCCGGCGATAACTGGAGGCAGAGCACGCGTGTGGCCGTCGGTAGCGCCGAAAGAACCGTTTCGATCGGTACGTTAACACTCATGCGCTTGTACATATCAGACTGCTGATCAAGAAAGAGCTGAGAGAGCTGGAACGGCAAGCTGTTCCGCTGCGCGTTCGTGTGCCGTCGCATAAGCTGATCACAGCGCTTCATGTGGAGCCTAGTGACATTGGCCGTGGGTAAAACTTTATCGAGAAGTGGCTTCATGTGCTTGTCGCGCACGACAGTACTCTGATACATCAGCAGCGCCTTGACACACGCGAGCGGACTACTGCAGCCGTACACTTGGACGAGCTCGTAAGCGCATAAGCTGATCACCGTCATGTGATTGTTTTCGATCGCCCTCTTGAGCTCACTCTCCAGCTCAGAGGCCAGCTCTCCAAGTTGCTGCTGCGTTTCTGGGTCGAATTGTTGTTCGCCGACACTTGCTGCACTCTCGCTTGATGACAGTGCCGGAGTCGAGCGGCCGCCGTCCTCAACACTACCACTGGTGCGGGCGTGTGTCCCTCCACTAACCGCACTGATCCACGTCTCATGGGTTGCCTGTGAAGACGTGAATCGCGTCCACAGAAAGCGGAGCAAAGCATCACGGGACGCCTTTAACGGGTGATGATACATACCCAGTCGGAGGCACTGCAACTGACATGTCACGGCACGTCCATGAGCCTCAAACGTATCGGGATACGCTGCTAGGGCTGTGAGCGCAGCACTTGCAAGTGTGAATGCTCTCGTGAGACTTCCCTCGCGCTCATTAGGCACACACACCGCAGTTTGGTCCAGCCACTTGTCGATGATGTTGTGTCGCGTTTCTTTCTCATACGTGTACCATGTCATTTGTTGGTCCGCGACAATCGTCGCGCTTCCTTCGAGTCGAAGCTCGACAGCCGCGAGTTTCAACTTGAGCGCTGCGATTTCCACTTCCATTGGGCCCGTATAGTTGACCGTCGCCGCTTGGGCCTCTGGCTCAAGGGTCCTGTATCGCAAGTCCTCCAACAGCACGAGCGCTTCCCGAAACAACTTTCGCGCTTCGACCAACCAACGCTCGCACTGTCGAGCGTCAAGCGTATCGTCAACGCCATGAGAGCTAGCCGCGTGGGCGATGAGCATCAGTGCAAACGTCTCCCTAGCCCGTGCGAGCTCACGTTTCGCGTCAATCCACGTCAGCAGCTCTGTCGCCTCGTGGAAAACTCTTTGTGCATGTTCAATCGATGTCACGATCGTCCCCATTTGAAGTAGACGGCTCGCACGTTGCACCTTCAGCCATGCGAGTCCGCAGATTGCGTCTAAATCCACGTTCACAGTGTTTGGTGTCGCTGGGATTGACCGGATCGTAGCGGAGGCGAGTGATGTGAGGTACTTCGTCACCGCTTGAGTGTGCATGGGCTGTCGCAGTTGTACACACTCGTTGGCGGAAAGAATCGCAGTTGCAGCGAGCCGCTCGCCGATCATTAACACGTCGACGGCTTCTCGATGATCAGAAATGTGTTCGCTCATCAGCTGTGTGAGCTCCAAGTACTTCGCCAATTCTAATTGCGAGGTTGGAGAGTGAAGCAGTCGCTGAGCTAGGCCCATCGCCTCGACTTCGTCACCTTCAGAGTCATACACGTGCACCAGGAGCAAGTCACATCGCACCTTCGCCTCGCTCTCGGTTGCAGTTCGAAACGCCACACTACGCACCATTGTCAGCAACACTTTGGCTTGTCGTATATATCCAAACTGCAGCAAACGTTCCACTGACTGAATCACTTTCTCCCTCACATTGACTGAAGAAAGCTGCAACAGCGATCGACGACGGGTATTGGCGATTATGTCAAAACCTGAGTCATCTTGCTGCTGTTGCAACTCTCTTAGAACATCGTCCCCACTGGACTGTAGCAACTCCAACGCGCTCTGTAGCGGCACAGAGAGCACGGAGAGATTCAACTTTTCGAGCACATAATACGTGCTGAGTTCAATCCAGATCTCCATAGCCTTGCATTTGTGTGGTGAGAATGCGTGGTAGACAACTTGATAGAGGCACACTACCGGCAGAATTAGCTCATACGCACCAAACGATGCCAGCTGCTCCATCAGGCACTCAAGGAACGAGCACGTGATGATCGGATTAGATATAGTTGGCACCTGGCTTTCACGATCAGATAGCGCGTGTAGACCAGCCATCCAAGACGTGTAGAATCGATTCGTAGAACCCATGCTGTGCTCCTGGTAAAACAGGATCCATTCCCTCACATCTCGCGGAGACTGCACCGGGAACCGTGTCGGCTTGCCAACTCGCCATTCCTCGAACTCGAGCGATTCATTTCCTTCGGCTTCGACCTTAAATTTTTCTCGCTGATCTTCTTCATTTGTGATGTCGATAATGCATTGCCACGCCGTAAAAACTTCATGTATCGCGCAATAGACTGCGTTCCATCGCTGGTGCATCGAGCTCGCGCACACTGCACGCATTGTGAAGACTCGAATGAGTTTATCCGCAAACCAAAGGGGCGAATACATGGCCTCGCCCGGTTTTCCTGTAGAATATTCTGACAATCTCAGCTCTCTTCCTGACGTGTTCAGAGCTTGGAGGGTCACATGGTGTTGGCTTCGAATGAGCGCGGATACGGCGGAGTCAAGGTACGAGTCCACTTCTTTTTGTGGAAACTGGTGCGTGAAAAACCACTCTGCCATCTCTATCATGAGAAGCGCTTGCTCCTCGGGATTACCGTCAAGTTCTTTGTGGGCTGCTGCAAGCGCTTTGAGCTGCGCCGGTGGTTTCCGCCGCGACGAGAACCCGATTTTGCGCAGTATTCTAGCCTGGATCAGAGAATCCTGGTCCTTGCCTTTACTTCCGCTTGTTGAAACACCTCCACTCCCACTACTATCGCCCAACGAGGCAACTGCGATCGCGTGAAAAGTCGTGATATCCTTCATCTGATCCTCGGCTACTTCCTCCGAGTCTCCACGCAAGAGATCTTCGGCAATATGAGTGGCTGTCGTCCAGTCCTTCGCCCTCTCGCAGATATCGAGCACGAGCAACCCAAACTCGCCCGTAAGCCGACCACTGCGAGTTGTGCGAAGTGTCTTGAGCACATCGCGAAGCGGCGGTAGCAAGCGCAGCCACGACTGCCCTTCCGATTCTTCGTCACTCGACTCCCCCACGGCTCGTTCGGCTTGCACAGCACTCACGGCCATGAGAACTGCATTCCATGCAACTTCGGCCGCCGTACGAACAACTGAAAGAGCGCCTGCCCGAGCTGCGTATTGAGTAGCGTGCACCAGATGGTCCAGTGTTGCCTCGATTAGTGTCCATGCTGCCGTCTCTCCACTCAAGAGTGTCAAGATTGACCGCGCACAAAGCAACTCTGCGAGTGCGAGCCACTTCCAAGTTGCCTCTGAGACCCACAAGCGCTGCTCTGACGATTCCACCAGCACTTTTGAGACAGTCAACAGCGCGCGCTCACCACACTCCATTGCTTGCTTTGCACTCTGCGCACGGAAGGCGCCGCATCCGAGGCGTACCCAGATCTCGCAGTACAGCTCCAAGTGCTGTTGCTGTTCTTCCAACGACAAAGTGTCGTGTTTGATGCGATCTAGTGACTCGTTTGCGATGGGTTGCCACGCAGCCATAGCCTTTTGGGAGAAGCCCACCGCTTTCTCCAGAAGTTGGGCAGCCTGCGCTGATGCCAACGTTGTGTTTGTCGTGTGCTGGTGATACATGATTTCCATGGCTTCAAGAAAGGAGACTACTCTGACTTGAGGAACGACATCCACAGGGGTGACTTCTTTTGCGTTCTGCTGGATTTGAATTCGCACTTTGAGCTCGCCAAAACGTTTCAAAAGCACGAGTGGAATTGACGGAATTGTAGCGGTCGCAGAAGGCAGAGTAGCTGTTGATGACTTCTGCCTTTTGAGAATTGCGTCGGCAATTGCCGTTGCCTTATCGAGCTTCCCTGATTTCTCGTAGGCAAGAGCAAGGCCTAGGGCAATACTCGTCAGGAGATCTAAATTAACTGTCGTGGCTGGTAGCGCTTCAAGTGCACCGAGTGCAGCTTCAAACGCCGCCATACATTCCACAAGCATTGGCGTCTCAGTCGACGTTCCTGCTGCCCCAAGGAGGCGTCGAAAGACATGAAAATGATAATTCCAAAGGTACACCGCACAGTTCTCGACAACAAACCCCCATCCGATGCGTGTCGATGCTCTCAATGCGGCACACAATTCTTGGATAAGCTCCATTTTCAGAGCCAGAAGCTCACTTTCCAGCGCCGCTTGGCGATCCGCAATCGCAGGGTTTTCGGCCGCTCCACCAGTTACCGCACCAACATGGGGAGGCGAGATGCCAAGAACGAAGTGATCTTTGCTCAATGATAACAGCACAGCGGCGTCGAATACGTTGTCATCTTTTCCCTTTCGAGAATGCGAGCGGCTAGCAAGGTTGCCGTCGCGTGACTTCTTCTTGCCTTTGTTCAGCGCGTCTTGTTCGGCAACAGCCGAGTCAAAGCGTTCAGCACGCATCATTATTTCATGTCCAATCAACTCCACCAAACGAAGCCGTAAGTCTACCTCAATCAGCATGACGCTTTTGTCACCGAACACATTCTCACTTTCACCACCTGGGGAGTGTGCATGAGGCTGGTGGTCGCCTGAGAAAAATATACGGAGCGCTTCGCGTGTGAGTTTCGTAGAAGTAGTCGCGTCTTTGAGTTCATGCCACGCAAATGCGCCTGCTCCATTCAGATGGAGTAGCACATCAACGGAAATAGCCGGTGATGAGACTTCGGCATGTTCGCGCTGTTCGATAATCGCGTCTAATACCCCCGTGATGCGGTTCAGTTGCCGCTGGCGCTGATCCCGCGTCTTTGCTTCTCGTAGTTGCTCGGCAGCGGCCGTAAGCTCTTCGCCAATCGAGGTAGGATCTTCGACGGCGAGCTTTAGTGCAAGTCGATTCTGCAGCGGCAGTAAATGTACATCAAGTGGGCGTCTCAACCACTTGGCGTCATTTGCAAGCAGGTCATCCAGTGTGGGGGATGCCGCCATGGTGCCCGCGATTGTGCCATAATCCATTTCGAGCGCCTTGCTCACGTTTTCTTGTGCCTTGGAGACAAAATCCGCGCTCAGCTCGAGTTTTGAGAGCTCGAACAGCAACCGCACGCGCAGATTCAGCTGTAGCGAGTGCAGCTCCGCGAGGCTGGTCGAGGCAAGTGAGAACAAGCGCGAGAGTTGGTCGCGCGACTGTGGCTGTAGCAACGGGAGAGACAGATTCCACGCGTACAGACACACGTTTTCCATTAGTGTGGGATCCTGCTGTCTCTTGCACGCGAGCAAAGCACGCTCGATGCCTTTCACTCCCTCCAGGCGACGCGTGACAGCAAGAGCGGCTCGCTGATGGCGTGATAACTTGAAGTTTGCACCCGCCGTCGGCGGAACCAGTGCCGCCAGTATCGCTTTTAATACTTGATGAAGCACACGGAATTTTGGTTCCATGTTCTTGCCCTTTACCTGGAGGGCGAGGTCACAACACGCTGCATGCCGATACTCCTGTCGGAAGGCGGCAACAATCCCTGCTTCAGCGAGAATCTCTTCATCAACGCTACGGGCACTCGCAGAGTCTAACCCGCGTAGATGTGTGTTGATATCCTCGTCAGTCGTCGTCAAAACAGAGAATGAAGACATCCCTGTTGTCTCCTGGAAGATTTCGGTTAGTGCGGCGTCGAGCGTGCCCGTGAACGCACCAGACTTGAGTGCTTGCAACTTCGTGAGAAGTGAGTTGCGTTTCGAAGTATTGCTCTTCTTCAAGTTCGCGAGAATCTTCTGACACTCGGGGTCCTTGAACGAACCGACGTGGACTTGCAGGCGAAGTGCTTCTTCGTAGAGCGTTTTCAGTTGCTCACCATTGGCATAGGCCGGATCACTTAGAAGTGGTATGAACTGGACATCTACAATGTCGCAGACGGCCTTTGCGGCACTACCGAGTTGTTTTGCGTCGATTTGCGCGTACACGATCGTGAGTTGGAGACGAAGCAGCCACAAAGCGTCTTTCTCACCAACGGCTTTGAGAGCGTCCACGATCGCCGTGAGTGATGGGAGCAGGTACTGCCACGTTGACTTCTTCATGAGCTGGCGAGCGATGTGCCAGTACGTCACTGAAGCATTGTACACTAGAAAATCGTAATTTGGGCGCCTTTTGGGGTCCATCGCGACTGGTAATACGAGGAGCACGAAGTGGATCGCGTTGAGCACCTTTCGCAATTTAACTACCCCGGTGTCTCTCGCTGCGTCCTGCGACCCGCAGTGAGCTCGCACAAGCTGAATGCGGCAGTAGAACTGTGTGCACATCGTTCACACTTTTAGTCGCTCGGCTCGTGCCCTACAACATCGAGCAAGATCTCGTACCTGATTCTTCATTCTGCATTCACCAAGAAACCACGAAACACAGGCAGCCGCGACCTCAAAGTCTTCTTGATACACAGCAGCCTCGGCCACGAGCACCAACAGCTCGGGTATATTGAGGTCAGAAGACACACTTACGCTTGGTAGATCGTGCTGGTGGCAGACGCGCTGGAGATGTTCGTAGATCTCTTTCACAGTTACACGCGACGCCACCGCGGTCGATTCCTCTTGGTTACCCCTCTCATTGGGACCACTTGCCCTGCTGTTGGTTTGCCCGCCGTGGTCCACAGGAAGCCGCGCATACTCAAGCAGGCGCCGCAGCTCGCGTTCGACCGCCATGGTTGTTCTTGTCGTGGCCCAACGAAGCTGACGGAGCTTTTCGGCGACTTTTCGTGACACCTCGCCGTTGATTGGACAAAATATATTATAGACCGCGTTTTCAACCTATCACATTGCGCCTTTCGATCCGTCTCAACTTGGCATCCGAGTTTTTGGAGATCAAGCATCACATGGCCATGGAAAGCGCTCTAGTGCTTCTTCTTCGCCAGACCCGAGACAATATCGTCGATGCGCAGCAGCATACAAGCTGCCTCCACCGCCGTCTTGATCGTCTGCGTCTTGACCTCGAACGGCTCCCACACGCCAAGATCCTCCGACTTTGTGACCTTGCCCGTCACGCCGTCAATGCCAAACGCCTCCTCGCTCTCGGCCTGCTTTGCCCGCAACGCCGTCATCACACGGACAACGTCCGCGCCGCAGTTCTGTAACAGCGTGCGCGGGATCACCTCGAGCGCCTCGCCCACCGCGCGGAACGGGAACTGCTCGACACCCTCGATCTCTTCGGCGCGCTTTCGCAGATCGTGTGCGATCCGCATCTCGGTCGCACCACCGCCAGGCAGCAGGCGCGGTTCAAACACCACGTTGCGCGCCACCTGCATGGCGTCCTGCAGGTTGCGCTCAATCTCGTTGAGCACGTCCTTGCTACCGCCGCGCAGCAAAATGCTGCACGCGCCGGGGGATTCGCATTCCTCAAAGAACGCAAAGTACTCGTCTCCGAGCTTGCGCACCTCGAAGAGACCGCACTGGGTACCGATGTCCGACTCCTGGATCTCGTCAGCGCGGCTAACGATCGTGGCGCCGGTCGCACGAGCAAGTCGGTTGTTGTCCGTCTTACGGAGGCGACGGAAGGCCGTGATGTTGGCCTTCACGAAGTAGTGCTGCGCGAGGTCCGACACACCCTTCTCCGTGATCACGATGTCGGGCTTCATCGCAACGATCTGCGCGCACAGGTTCTCGATGTACTCTTCCTCCATGCGCAGCAGCGTGTTCCAGTCCTGGTCGTTCGTCAGCTCGACGTTGGTCTGGCTCTCGCCCTTCTTGTACTCGAGCGGGCAGTCCAGCAGGAGCACACGCGGGTTCTCGATGCGACGGCGCATCTTCGAGTGAGTGACGTCCTTGTTGAACATCACACCCTTGAGCACCCGCGAGTCCGAGAGCTCGCCACCGGGAATCTTCTCGACCTTGGCGTAGCGCTTCACGTCGACCTCCTTCTTGCCCGTCGGCGTCGTGCGCACGACCGTGAGCACGGCCTCGAGCGCCAAGTCGCTGACGAGGTTACCCACGCGCGGCGAGAACTTGGTGCCGACCGACGACTGGATGAGCTTGTGCATCTCCTCGCGGTTCTGGATGTCGATCACGCGCGACATCTGCTTGGCGATCGCGAGCGATGCCTCCAGCGCACGGTGGAAGCCTCGGATGATCACGGTTGGGTGCACCTGGTGCGACAGGAACGGCTCGGCGACCACGAGCAGCTCACCGGCTACGCGCAACACAGAAATCCAGAAAACCAAATCAGCCCGACCGCTCCGTTCCCCTCAGCTCAAGACCCGAGGTCCCCGTACCGAGGATGATGACCGACGTCGTGCCGTCGCCGACTTCCTCGTCCTGCGCGCGGCTGAGCTCGATCATGCTCTTGGCGGCCGGGTGCGACACGTCCACCTCGCGCAAAATCGCGTTGCCGTCGTTGGTCATGACGATGCCGCCCATCGGGTCCAGCAGCATCTTGAGCATCGACCGCGGGCCGAGCGTCGTGCGCACAATGTCGGACACGGCCTGCACGCCACACGCCCATGAGGTCCTTCGTTTCGCATCCCCGCGTCGCAGTTAGTCCACAACAACGCACCTTGGCGGCCTCAATGTTGCCGAGCTGCGCCGTGCGGCCGGTCTCGCGGCGCGTGTTCGTGTCTGCCAACAACAACAAAAAGCCGCGTGAGCGCCCATCACCTTCGCATCGCAGCTATCGGTCGCGGAGCCGAGGCCCACGTACTCAAAACCATCACGGGGGCCTGCATCATGGTGGCTGGTCGAGCGGTTCGGTCGGTGGGATCTTTGGGGCTTTCCTTCTGGGAAAAAAACGCCAAACAAAAGGGCGAGGCGGTCTGTGGTGTCGAATGATCGCTTAGGTCATTCTATGTTGCACTGCCGCAACATAAGATAAGGAATCAAAACACGTTGTACTTTCTACCCTGTTTTGTTATTTCCGTTATCATCAGATCTGTGGAAGAACGGGTCATGCAAGGCCAATACGGTAGTGTACACTTCTGTCCACTTTTTCTGGACAAATCGATCAGGCAAAAATGGTGTATTATAGAAAGAACAAAACGCGCCTCGCCCCCATGGCAGCTAATGCTCACCTGTAGCTAGTAGTAGATGAAGTCACTCTCAGGCTTTCGCTCGTCGTCGCTCGGTTCGAAGACCTCGATCTCGTTAAAGAATTCCTCGTCCTCGTCCTTGCTGGCGTTCTTGCTGTTGAAGTAGATGTGCAGCAGCTTGCCCACTCGATCTCCACGGAGACGGTTTCGCAGCTTCGAGTGGACGATGCGCTGAGCCGAGAAGCTCCTCTCGCACGCCGCGCCTGAGCACGCAGACGAGACAGCTGCCGCCGCGACGCCACGCAACAGAGGAAACTGGGTAAGACCAGAACAAACCGTGAAACCTTGCGGTCGAGCACCAGCTTAAAGACGCGCGACTCTGCGTCGTGAAGGCGCTGAACGTACGCGAAGTAGGTGAGGAGCTCGGCGCTGGTGTCGTCGGCGTGCGCGCTGCCGCTCCAGTTGCAAATGAGGTCCTGGACGCCAACCCGCGTCTGTGGTACAGCGGGTTCAAAAAGAACGCACTACCCGACAACAACGCCGCTGTCCGCCACGCAGAGCCTCTTGGGGTTACGTCTTGGAGTCGCAGCGCCTAGTTCCTTTAGTCTTGTGTCTGCCTTGAACCTTGTGTTCGTGGATCCTGCGCTTGCAAGGTGCAGAGAGATCAGGTTCGGAAGAACCGGGGTTGGGAACGCGACGCCTGCCTTGGGGATCCGCGCCGCGAGGCTTGGATCCTCTCCTTTCCTTGTGAGTCCGAGTCCGCGAGGACCGAACTTCGCCTTTGCCGGGTTGCCTTTACAACGTTTCACCACCATGTTATCGGAGTGTATCCGGGTGCGTTGACGTTCATGCGCAGCTCTGCGCGTGTACAACGTTAAGGGGGTGTATCCGGTGATTACGTCGACAACGAGGCTTGCCGAATGCTGCTGGCTTCCCTTCACGACGTCTTCGACCCACTACAAAAGATGCTGGTTGGCCGGATTTTCATCGGAGCCATCCTGCGAGACGCGTTGATGCGTAAATGATGCGCCAGTGCTTGGCGCTCGCTGGGATCAGCCGTGGATGTGCTTTCGTCCAACTAGCGGCTGCACCTCAGCGTCCTCCCCTTCTTCTTTCAGTGCCTAGCCCTCAACCGTCCGCCGATGCCGACGACGTGGTCGAGTACGACGCTAGACGAAGTTCACGTCGACAATCTTGTTGAACAAGAACGGGCCCTGCGGAAGCGAACCCACTATACAATTTGCGCGCGATCCTGGCCGAGCAGGTAGTCGACGGGCAGTGCCTCGTGCTCGTGGACAGGGCCCCGACATGGGAGCCTGTCATGAATGTTCTTGATGAGGTTATCGAAGCCTTCGAGGAAGATCAGGTCCGTATGTTTGGGCCGCGTGAAGAGTAGAAGCTTCAGATATAGTAGCCAAGCCCAACCAGTCCGCATGTACGAATGGCACGTGCATTTCACGTACGACTTGATCAGGGTAATCTACACAAATGAATGGTTAGTGTTTTGGAACACCGCTCAGCAGCAACGTACTCACCTGTTCACGGGTCCAAACTGGTGCCAGCTGAAGGTCTCCCAGGCGAACACCTGCCTTGATCGCAACTCGATGCAGCGACAGAAGGTCAAACTGGATCTCACGTGCTTGTAGGTCTTCGGCAATAGCTCCATCCAGCGACTTCATGAAACGTGAGGCACGATCAGCACTCACTTCAACACCTTGCACGGACTTCCACTCAACGATCCTGTGGCTGCTGTTGTACGCGATGTGAGTGACACGGCGACTGCGACCTCGTCCGGTGAACAGCTTCCGAAAGTTTCCCTTCTTTGTGAGTGCTGAAGCCTTGAGCAGCATTTCAGGGGGAACCGGGCCTTCGCAGAAGTGACCCGCGTGCTCTGGACACAAATCTTCACCATCGGCCTCGACAACTCTTGGCAGCACTGTGTTGAGGACACCGGTTGTGGACGCGAGCGCGTGAGGTGTACACGTTATCTTGTGCGCGCTGTGATGTGCTTCAATGGCTTGCTGGCTTGGCACCACACCTGCTTCGCCGGACGCAGTCACGTGCCAGCGCTCCCAACGTCGTGCGAGGTACACGGTCCTGAACCACGTACGTGCTCCCTCTCACCACAGGCAGTCCACTCGTCGGTGATCACCACACTCATATGGATGAACTGCTCGTGCGTACGCGCTGAGTGGAGCATCTTGAGGTGGGGCTTGATGAGGCTCTCGTACTTGCTGTCGTCGTGAAGCAAGTTCTTCTTCGCGCGTTGCAAATGCGGCCAGCAATTCAAGATGCGAATGCGTGGCCACACTTCCTCGAACGCAGACGCAATCGCTTCGCTGTGGTCGATGCTGCCGAACTTCACATCGAGATCCACGTCGTGGAACTCGAGCGCCTTGTCCTTGATGGCACGGAACATGTCCGTGTACGTGGTGGTGCACTCAGACTTGACGAACATGTACACCCACGGAACAAAGCGGTGGACGTATTGGTTGCGATCCCACACAAGCACGTCTGAGCCGAAGTCCACCATGACCCAGCCGCCAAAGTGCACCTTGTACGTCCCGTCCGTGGCGCAGAAGAGGGAGCCTGGCTGGTCACGAGCACAGGTCACCACGTTCTTGAACAAGCGACGTGATGTGGCGACGACGACAAACGAATCTGGCTCGCCGTTCGTACCAGGGACCCGGATGATTGCAAGTACCACCATCTCGTACACGCGCGGATTGTCAGGGTGGTTGACTTCGTCCCACTGCTCGCGGTTGCGGATGAGATGAGGGGTGCCCCAAGCATGCAGTGTCGCAATGTTGGAGATATCCCAGCCTTCAGCGACGTGAGTCTTGAGATAGGCCTTGCGGTTCGAGATCTGCTTCCGAGTAGGAATGAGCTTCTTGAGCTTCGTGTTGTGGGGGTACCGAGCCTTCATCATGCTTCGCATCGTCTTCGCACCGAAACCTAGGAGAATGAATCCATCGATCTTCCCTCGCACGCTTCGACTGATCCCGTAGCGACTTCGGCGGCTGGCCCCCTGTGTTGTGGCGTTCGCCTTCCCGGATTTCAAGGGCTGGTTCTTCGCCGCTGCGTACGATCAAGAGCTTGAGACGATGGTCGCAGCAATCGTGTGAGTTGCACTTGTACACGATTCCGACAGTAGTCTTCGAGCAGTACCTGGTGTCGTACCCGTACTGGAAGCCGTTGATCTGGTCTCGCGCGGCGACAGCTTGTTCTAGAGTCTCGAACGAGGCTATGCGGGTGAAGACTCGTCGGCCAGGATTTCTGTCGCGTGGCATGCAATCAAGTCGTTGATCGCTTCTTGGTTGCCTGAGGCGTCCTCGTCGCCTGAGTCGCCCTCGTAAGAGTAGTCAGTCGATGCGTTGTCGCTGTCGGCGCCACGGTCGCTACCGGCATCGCTGTGCTCGCCGCTCTCGTTGTCACTGTCGGCATCGCGGTGCTCGCCGCTCTCGTTGTCGTCATCACTTGCTTCTCCCTTGTTTTCTTCGTACACTTCTCTGGCGCGCTTCATCTTTGTGAATGGTTATTTGAAGGGAGCGGAGAAAGCACCCAAGGAGCGAAGCAGCACGAGGCGACCCTAGGTCGTTGGAGCATGCACACATTGCATGTACACATCGCGCAATCGGTGGTTTTATTTATGGTTCTGGGTGTTTCGACTTTATTTTAGCTCAGCACTGCGTTTTGGAGCCTTGCAGCATTGATGCTGAGTGATGGCTACATAGTATCTTTCATGGCTAAGTATCTTCCTGTTTGAAATCCACACATCCCATAGGAATTTACGCGTACAATACATTGATGTTGGTAAAATACAACGCAGCTTCCATCACTGCTCTTCAGCATATCTTCTACCGGACGCTGGCTAGCCAACATCTTGTCCGCGCGTGAACCATGGAGTCGTAGCCAAAAATGCTCCGACTACATC
>JAADVT010000061.1:0-67073 GCA_023335895.1 Pythium rishiriense
CAGAAGAACCGGCCACCACAAATGAAGGAAGGAACCAGCGGAGGACTCCGCTCATCGTGGGCGTGATGTACCCATGGCCGCAGTCACACGCGAGCGGCAAGCGGGTTCACACGGTCGAATACCTAGTGGTGTGGTCAGTGGCGTCGGCGCGCGTGACACCCACCGAAGATTCGCGCGCCCGAGGCGACGTCTCGCGTGTTGTATCGGGCGGCGCAGCCATGGAATCTTCAATGCCAACCGACAGCGCGGGGAGGGGGGAGGGGCTCGCGCTCGCGAGAATCGATATGTTGGGTTCAGCACGCCCCCACGACCCGTTGCACCCACCGACTGGGTTGTCATGGCGGCCATGTCGTGTCTTTACGAAGGAAGGAAATCTACACACACACCGAAGAATCGCTTTTTCCACGCATATCCATATATAGAGGTTTTAGAAGAAGCGAACACAATGGCTCCACCTTGATACGCCACCATGGTGACTTTTCAAAAGCTCCCGCTGGGCTGGTACGCGAGCAGGTTCTCGCCGCGCGCGGCAAAGAGCTTCTGGAGCAGGTGGTCGCCGCAGGCCATGCGCGCGCGCTCGGGCGTGACGGGCGAGCGCAGCTCAAAGTACCCTTCCTGGCCGGCGTCGCGGCGCGCGGCGTAGACGGCCTCTTTGACCGCGAAGAACGCGCTCGAGCCCAGGAAGAGCGGCGGCTCGCCCACGGCCTTGCTCGAGTGGACGGCAAACTTGTTCTTCTTGCCCGTGTCGAGCCACACGTTGAAGTCCACGGGGAGATCGTTGGCGCTCGGGATCTTGTACGCGCCCGGGCCGCGCGTGAACAAGTGGCCGCGCTTGACCCACGGGTGGCCGTCGTCGCCCCACACGAGCTCCTCCATGGCGAACAGGCCAAAGCCTTGCATGAACGCGCCCTCGATCTGGCCAATGTCGATCGCCGGGTTGATGCTCGCGCCGAGGTCCATCGACACGTCGACCGAAAGCATGTGGAAGTCGCCCGTGAGCACGTCCAGCTCCACGACGGTACAGGCCACGCCCGTCGTGAAGTAGTTGAACGCCGTGCCCTCGGCGGCGTTTTCGGCCACGCTTTTGGCAAAATCGTAGCCGCAGCGGTCCTTGGGCACGATGTAGAACCCGTGTGCCGATAGGTCGATGCGCGACATGTAGGCCGTGTTCGCGACCTGGGCAAACGACGCGTCCGGCCCGAGCTGCGCGCGGATCGGCGCGAGACGAGCGAGGATCTGCTCGCACGCGTCAAGTGTCGCCATGCCGTACAGGTCCGTGCTCATGGACGCCGCCGAGGGCTGCGAGTTTGCGACTTTGCTGGTACACGTGTCCTCAACGTGCACGTGCTCGTGCGGGATGCCAAAGGCACGCGCCGCAACCTGGATCACCTTGGTGTGGAGGCCCTGGCCCATTTCAATGCCGCCGTGGTTGACCAAGACACTGCCATCGGCGTACACGTGCACGAGTGCACCGCCCTGGTTCATAAACTTGGACGTGAAACTGATGCCGAACTTGGACGGAATGATCGCGACGCCGCGCTTCTTGTAGCGATTCAGCTTGTTGAACGCCTCAACTTCTTCCCGCTTCTTGTGGAAGTCGCTCTTCGTGATCGACCGCTGCCACAGCGAGCGCAGGTCGAAATCTTCCAACGGTTGGCCAAAGTGGGTCACCTCACCACCGTGGTACATGTTGAGCGTACGAAGCTCGTCGGGCGCAATATTGAGCGTCCGCGCAATGTGGTCCATGTACGTCTCAGCGACGACAAGCCCCTGCGGGCCACCAAATCCGCGGAAGGCCGTGTTCGTGGGCATATTAGTCTTACACGCTCGTCCAGTGGCACGCACGTGAGGGATCTTGTACGAGTTGTCGCAATGGAAGAGAGCGCGATCCATGACAGCCATCGACAAGTCCAACGAGTAGCCAGCATTGTTGTACAAGTCGACTTCAAGTGCCTGAAGGAGACCATTCTTTTTGACACCGACGCGGTACTTGGCGTAGAACGGGTGGCGGCCTCCAGTGGTGAGCATGTCAATGTGGCGTTCAAGCAAACACTTCACGGGGCGCTTCATCAGCTTTGCCACGACGGCCGTAGCGCACGAGACAAACACGCTGCGTGTCTCCTTGCCACCGAAGCCACCGCCGATGCGCTTGGCTGTGGAAACCACGCGGTTTTCGTGAATGCCCAACACACGAGCGACGAGTACCTGGGCCTTAGACGCAGCTTGGGTGGAGCTAATCACCTTCATGCCGCCCTCCGCAGGAGTGCATAACGACACATTTGTCTCAAAGTAAAACTGCTCCTGACCGCCCATGGAAAACTCGCCCTCCAAGATGATATCGGACTGCTTGAATCCTTCGACGATATCGCCGTTATCAATGACGTGCGGCGGTGGGAAGAACGATTGCGCCTTAATCGCGTCTTGAATCGTGATGATTGAAGGTAGTTCTTCATACTCGACTCGCACCTTTTCTGCAGCTTCAGTTGCCAGCTCATGTGAGTCGGCGACTACCATACCGACTGGCTGACCGACACACACAACCTCTTTCGATGCAAAACACTCTTCATCTTTGAGAATCGGACCGATCTTGTTTGACCCGAGGCGGTGCTTTTCAAAGACAGTTGCGTCGAAGAATCCGCGAACGCCAGGCATCGCCAGGGCATCACTTGCGTCGATACTCTTGATCAATCCGTGCGCGCATGTCGATAGCACAAATACCGCGTGGAGTGTATCCGGAGTTGTTGGAATGTCATCGGTGTACAAGGCCTCTCCTGACACCTGCGCATATGCTGATTTGTGCATCAGCGGATCGCCGACTGGACCACGCTTCGTAGTCTCATCACCCGAGCTTGTGTGCTTTGACGTGGTCATACCGCCCGTTTCAAGACCAAACGCCTGCATGCCATGGGACGGTTCGCGATGCTTGAGCAAGAAGGAATCTCCCGCAGACTGGATGTCTGTCGCGATCGCCTGCGGTGGTGCGACAGCGGCTTCACTTTTGCAATCATTCTCAAGACTCTTGGTCGTTGCGACGAGAAACTTATACAGAAAACTAGCACACAAACTCTCACGGTAGCGTGCCATGCCCCCAGGTACGCCAGGAGGCAAAACAAAATCTTGCCCGTGGATCACATCACACGCAGCATCGATCGTTGCTGTGTCAAATGGCTTCCCTGCGAGAAACTCTTCAGTTGCGCTTGCTGCCTTCGTGACCGGTGCCATGCCACCGTACACCAACGACGCGTTCTTGATTTGCCAGCCTGTACCGTCCACCGCGGGGAGCAATTCTACGCGAATACCACCCGTGACTATTGAAATGTCGTCTTCACGCCGCTTGGCTTGCTTGAACGGTAGCATATACTCCCATTTCTTGGTGACCGGCACATACACGTTCGTAATCACTTCTGTCGGCATGAGATCCACCTTCCGGTACGCCAAAAAGAAGTCACGCACACATACGTAGCGAGGGGCAGCATGCGTCTCAGCAGAACGAAGCTCGACGTACGCGTTCATCGCAGCGAGCAATGGGTTCATATCCGAAATCGGACTAGCCGTCACGATGTTGCCAGCGAGACACGCAACATTGCGGATATGAGTGCTCGCGAACCACTTGAGCATCTTGATAATGGACGTAAAAGAGTGCGTCTGGTACGCTGGTAGCTCCTTGACACAGCCTGACAAGTAGTCCTTCACTTCGGTGAGTGTGACCGCGGCGCCAAACTTGACTCCTTCAAAGTGGGCACCACCAAACAGACCGCTCTGGTTGATTGGGTCGCTAGCGTCTACTCGGCCCATGGCGACGAGCTCCGGTACTCGGTTGACATTGATAAGATGGACGTACTTGAGGTTCTTGAACTTGGTCTCGATCCCCATCTCGGTGTTACCAACAGAGATTTTCGCCCCAGGGTACTGGGACTTGAGATCAAGTAACTGGGACAGTGTCACAGGCGCAAACCACTGCACCGTCTCACCATTGATCTCCAAGTACTCTGGTCGGAGCGCCTTCTCTTGAAGTTCGACCGGAAATTCGGTGGTAGTATCCGGCGCCGTGGACTTGACCTTCAGCTTACCCTCCCACTTCTTGGCGAGCGAGCGGATCTTACTTGATGAGCAGCTCTTGACTTGCTGGACACCACTACCGTCGTGGCTGTGGCCCATGTCTTCGATGTCCACGGGTTCCTTTCCCTGGTTCGGACAGCCGGGGCAGTTCCCCTTGCACTTGGACTCGGCGGCATCGACGCCAAACGACTTGGCGGCGTCGAGGATCGGGCGGTACCCGGTGCAGCGGCACAAGTTGCCGTCCATGCCGTGCTCGATCTCTTCCATGGTGAGGTGGCGACCGGTCTCGCGCTGCTTGACCATCGCGTAGAGCGCCATGATGAAGCCGGGCGTGCAGTAGCCGCATTGCGACCCGTGGGACTCGGCGATCGCTTGTTGCACAGGATGGAGCCCCGTGGCGTCGGTCGCGAGGCCCGTGATGTGGCCGACGCCCTCGACCGTGGTCACGGCGCACGCGTCCATGGCGCACACGGGCGTCAGACACGAGTTGACTGAAAAGTGGCGCACGGCGCGCGTCGCCACGTCAAACTTGGACACCATGACCGTGCAGGCGCCACAGCCGCCTTCACCACAGCCGAGCTTGGTGCCCGTGAGCTTGAGCGTCTTGCGTAGAAACTGGAGCAGCGTCTGCTCGGGTTGCACCTGGCGCTCGGGCACGTGGACGCGCTCGCCATTGACATAGAGCAGTAGATCGCGACGCACAGCCGCCGGCGTGGCGGGCGTGAGCGCCGAGCCCGCGACAGGGTCGGCGGGCACCGAGGGCGACGGACTGGGGGCCATGGGCGTTGCGGGGACCGGGGAAAGGAGAATCAAATGCGCAACTGGCGGAATGCGCGATCCGGGGCAGCGCGGACGAGGAGGGAGGAGGAGAGGAGGAGAGGACGGTCCGTGCTGACGCAGAACAGAACGCACGTGAATGTGAATGCGGAGAGGTGACCCGGCGGAATGCCCGTTTGGAGGATGGGAATGGCCAAACGCATGGGGTGCATGTTTTCAACGTTGAAGGCTTGAAGAGGTTCGATATTCCAAAACGGGGTGGAAAGGGTTTAACAAATGCAGTCAATTCTTGTCAGTGTGGTGGCAACTCATGTGAGCTAGACCTGCTATTTATGATCAAATGGAGGATGTTCACGACGTGTTTTGGTTACAAGTGTGTGGTACACGCAGGATCAGCCCAAGAACGGAGAACGAAAGAACCCATTCGCATTCAGTCCGGGTTATTCCACGAAACGGGTCGAGGTTTTTCTAAAACGGGTTTCAACCCAGGTGGACCACATCTGGGTTGAGAGCCAGAGCCGGCCCGTTTCGAAATTGTACCCGAGAAGGAATATTTGAATTCTATTGTATTTTACTGGACCAAGAGCGTTATTTTTCGCCCCACTTTGGTGCAAAGTTCTCCCAGGCACTTGAAACGTTGGAAATGGCAGGGCGAGACCACGATGAAGATGAATGGATTGACGAGGTCAAACAGCGCGAGGAGTTCGTGATTGACGAGGTGCGTGGCTCCTAACGGTGAAGAATGTGTGGAATATGCGCTGATCTCTGTTTTGGCGGCTTCTGCCCTCGATTTGGCGCCTTAGAACCTCCACGACTTCGACGTCTATGGCGGCGAAGTCACGTATCGTCGAGCCCCCGACATGGGCTCCACAGCGTTTGTGGGCGCTCGATTTGACGCGCTGGTACGTACCATAATGCTGTCACGAAATAGTGGTGTCGCTACTCCCGCATTTCAGCCACCAAAGATGTCGTGAAGTGACCCCAACTGACGAAAATCGCTCGCGTCGTTTTGAAAGGAGGAGGAACTGTATCACCCGATGATGATCAAGAGCGAGACGAAGGCGCCGGCATTTGCCGAGAGCCCATTCGTCGCGCCTGTTGCTGTCGTTCAGACCAAGGGGTCGCCTGATTTGGAGCCGAGCGGACCTGTACCCGAATCTTTCGCGGTGAACTACCACGAAGTCAACCCCATGTTCGAGTCTGATGCGCAGGCGGATGACATTTTCCGCCAACTCAAGGCTTCGCTTCGGCCTCACGTCGAAGAGTACCGGTGCTTCCCCGATTGGACTGTAAGTTGAGCTTTCTTCTCCCTCCCTTCCCCTCTGTGAATACCCAACCGTCGGCGTTCGATCGATAACCGGGTTGAAGGACGTGGCCGAGTTTCTAAGCAAATGATGACGCCTTCAACGAACAGATCGATGCTGTCGCCATGGTTGCTGCCGAAGAAGTGATCTTCACCGTCCAGCTTCACCGCATCCCGTCGAAGAGCGTCATCCGAGTTGACTTCAACCTACGCGAGGTAAATGACTGTGCCGCCCAGCCCCTCCGGTGACCCCGGTCTGATCAGGTTTTGTACCGCTCGCACCAGGGAAACGAAAACCAGTTCCTTGAGATTGTCGACAAGGTGCGCAAGGATTGCCGGGATCTTGACCGAGAGATGTCCCAACTTCCCGAATTCAGGTTTGTAAAGTATTCTGTCATCACCCCCTCATCGCCTTTGGCTCACACATTTGCATCATCATTATCTAGCTTCGATATTTTTGAGAGCTGGTCGTCTTCGGGAGAATTGTTTCCAGGATCTCTCACCGTCGACACCCACGATCTTTTGCTTCTTCTGGAAGATATCACCTCTCCTCACTCGCACGCGTTTACCCGATACGAAGCTGCGAAGCAACTGAAGGACTACTGTCAGTACAGTGCCAACCGCGACACTCTGCGTCTCTCTCTCCAAGACCGTTTCATCGAGACGCTTGAGAACATGATGCAAGACGAAAACGAGGACATTGTCCGTTTTGCAATCTTCATGATTCTCACGTTTGCGGAAGATCAGGTCACATGGAGCGGGTTCGTTGTTCTCATCTTGTTCACTGATTTCGTTGAGCTTGTTGTTAATCGCAGTGTGTGTTTGTAGTTTGAACTTCCCCATGCTGCCTCAACTTCTGGAGACCATCGAGCAGACTGTGCAGAAGCGCTCCACGAAGAAGCTGGCGAACGAACTCCACTCGGCCATCTTCTCCCAGTCCAGCGCCATTGCCGTTGGTGGCAAGCAATAGGATATTCCCCAGTGTAAAACAATAGTAGTGAACCTAGCTGAAGGGTTTAACCAACTTGTGTGAGTGCCTTGCGTTAGATGCCGATCTGTGATGGAAGACATATCCCCCCACACCGTCCGTTCGGGGTCCGTCTCCAAGGCAAGTCTGAAATCCCTGTAAAGATGGTAATGATTGATATTGCTTGTGATTTCCACCGAGGGGATGCACACACAACCCACACAACTCCAGCGTTCGAACATGGCTTCAGCCGGGAAATGCTGCTGTGACGAATTGTCACTGACGACCAAGGCAGGCATATTGGATTTGATAGAGCAAGAACATAACTCTATCAAGAAAACTGGGTTGAATTGCAGCTCAATTCATTTTTGCAAGATCACAGTTACGATCTGCAAGCGTAACCCCGTTGTTGATGCATCAAAAACGGTGCCGCCCCAACACCCATCGCACCGGCACAAGAACGAATTTGGTCGTCAAAGACGCAGAGGACATGGCGTTGCGAGCGGCGGACTCCCCGAGCATCTATCGCGAGGGGCTCTTCAATGGCAAAGTGGTCTGTGGCTTCTGGCGCCTTGGACTAACCGGACGGCTGCGCCGATCTAATGCGCGGTGTCATTATTAGGCGCTTGTCACCGGCGGCGGCACGGGTATCGGCAAGTCGATCGCGCATGAGCTGGTGTTGCTGGGCTGCGCGGTCGTGATCGCGGCGCGGTACGGCATTATAGCTGTGGCTTGGTGTTGCGCAGCGCCATATTGATCGTGAGCGTGTCGTCTATTACAGCAAGTTGGACCGTGTCGAAGCCACGGCGGCCGCGATCCGAGCTGATGTGGGCAAGATCCTAAACCGCAACGTGGACCACTTGGTGCTCGCGCTTCCGTGCGACATCCGCAGCGAAGAGAGCATCGCAACGCTCGTGCAGACCACGCTTGACAAGTACAAGCGCATCGATTTCCTTGTCAACAATGGTAACCCTTTCCTTGTCCTTGTTGTGAATGGGATGTTTATCACGCTCACTTGAATTGTGAATGGTTCTCAGCGGGTGGTCAGTTCCGTGCACCGGCGGCCAAGATTAACCTCAAGGGCTGGGACGCCGTCGTGCGCAACAACCTGTACGCACCATGAGATGTACTAGTGGTTCTGATCGTCACTATTCACAGCCATTCCCGCTTGGTAGCAACGGTACTTTCATTGTGACGAAGCAAGTGTACCACTCGTGGATGAAGGACCATGGTGGCAGCATCGTCAACATCATCCTGGTCGCGGAGAAGGGCCACCCTATGATGGTTCACAGTGCTGCAGCGCGTGCTGGTATCGAGAATATGAGCAAGACGCTTGCTGTCGAGTGGGCTTCGTCGGGCATCCGTATCAACTGTGTTGCTCCTGTACGTGGCTGATGGTGGTACTGGTCACATCCACCCAATACTGACATGTTCTCTCGTCCCAGGGAATCATCCTTTCGAGTGGCGCAGACAACTACGAAGGGGGTGCGAAGCTCTTCCACGAGTTCTCGCGCAAGTACACCGGTGCCAAGCGCGTGGGCAGCGTCGAGGAAGTGTCGGCGGCTGTGCTCCACTTCCTTTCGCCGGCCTCGGCGTACACGACCGGCACAACGCTCCACGTGGACGGCGGATGGCGTTTGATCGGCCCGATCTTTGAGATTCCAAACCACAAGAACACGCCCGTGTACGGAACGGTGTCATCGAGGCCCAAATCCAAGCTCTAGCCGAAGATCGCGTCGAATGCTCTGTTCAAAACCCGGCGGGGGGTGTTGTGTCAAACCAGGACGTAGCCATGTTTGTACAGAGTGCTTTCAATACAAGCATGCGTTGCAATTCAATTCTGAATTGTATCGTAACCCCCGACTTGAAGTTACGCAGGTGGAGATTCTATAAATTGATAGGACGATAAATTCATGGAACTGGCCCAATGTTGCCATCAACATCTTCATGACATCATTCCCGGAAGAGAAGGCGATCTCGCACTCCCCGAACGCATCGCTTGGGCGACTCTCTGACCGCTCTACACCACCATGCCGATCCGTGCCGAGAACGCGCCGAGCGTCTACCGCAGCGACCTCTTCGCGGGCAAAGTTGTGCGTTGCAGAAAGGCCGCGCGAACGAACTCCCAACTCTTGACTAACCATTATCGTGTGTGTCGATGCCAGGCGCTCGTGACGGGCGGCGGCACAGGCATTGGGCGCTGCATCGCCCATGAGCTGGCGTCGCTCGGCTGCACGGTCGTGATCGCTGCGCGGTAGCGTTGAACAGTTGCGTGGGCATAGCGAGCGAACGGTATCTGACGTGCTGACCCAAACTGATTGTACTCTCACAGCAACAAGGAGCGCATCGAAGCGACCGCGAACGAGATCCGCACCGAGCTCAAGAAGGCCGGCAAGAAGAACGCCGACGCGCTCGTTTTGGGGCTCAAGTGCGACATCCGCGACTCGCAGCAAGTCGCCGACATGGTGCAGGCCGCGCTCGCCAAGTACAAGAAGATTGACTTTCTCGTCAACAATGGTAGGGTCGAGTGGGGGCTTTGTATCACGAGGAGAAGAAGAAGAAAAAAAACTGATGATTATTGTGTTTTCGTTCGCAGCCGGTGGCCAGTTCCGTGCTTACGCTGCGGACATCAAGCTCAAGGGCTGGGAGGCCGTCGTGCGCACCAATCTGTAAGAAGCCACTGAGAGGTTATGGTTCGTGTCGGACAGAGCTGTGAACTAACGCTTACTGGGGGACGTTAGCAACGGCACGTTCATTGTGACCAAGGCCGTGTACGATGCGTACATGAAGGACCACGGCGGCAGTATCGTCAACATCATCCTTGTGATCGACAAGGGCTACCCTGGTATGGTCCACAGCGCCGCCGCGCGCGCCGGCATTGAAAACATGAGCAAGACGCTCTCAGTTGAGTGGGCTTCGTCGGGCATCCGCGTCAACAACGTTGCGCCGGTGCGTCTGCGTTGTGTCCTCTATACCTTTGACAACGTACTGACTGTCTTGTACCACTGTTTCTCCTGCAGGGCATCGTCCTGTCAAGTGGCACCGACAACTATGAAGGCGGTGAGGAGCTTTTCCACTACGGCGCCAACAAGGTCACGCCCGCCAAGCGTGTGGGTAGCGTCGAGGAAGTCTCGGCGGCCGTGCTCCACTACTTGTCGCCGGCCTCGGCGTACACGACCGGCACGACGCTCCACGTGGACGGCGGCTGGCACCTGCTTGGCCCACTGCTCGACGTGCCGGACCACGAGAACACACCCTCGTACGGAACGGTCAAGTCCAAGCTCTAAGCCTTTTGACGCTCATACAGCGACCATATTGGGCAAATTCAGTTCGTGTGGACGGGATCGTGATCGACCATCAAAAGGAACAAAGAGAAAAGTTGGTGTTTTATGTATGAGTCTGGAGTCACATGTTCAGTACTGCTGCGCTCGGAGACGTTGTTGCTGTCGCTCCTGCTCGATGGCGTCGCGGATCATCACTTTGCCGACGACGTAGGCACTGCTCGCGACCATGCCGTAGATCGCAAATAGGTACGACGCGATCACACTGGCAGCACCGACAAATGCGAGAACGATGAACGCGACGCCGCTGAGCGGGTCCGGCTGGTACGAGTAGACCATCGACACGAGGCTGAAAAAGAAGTAGAACAGCGCGCCCAGGAGGCCAGTTGTAAAGTTCATGAGCGCGACAAAGATCCAGTTGAGGATCGTGCTCATGACCTCTTCATCGCGCGCCGAGAAGACACGTAGGATCATGTGGTAGAATGTCTGCTGCTGCGCAAACACTTTGCCGCGGTCGTACGCGTCCCAAAAGCGCTGCCGCACTTCGGCCATCCCAAAGTCCGACCAGAGCCCGACGTACGCCTTGGCGTCTTTCATCTTCTGCTCGCGCACGGCGTCGAGCCGCTCGACCTCGGCCTGCCACTTGTCGGCGACTCGTTGGCGCTGCGGCACGATCGCATTGTACGGCTCGCGGAAGCGCCAGAACCACACTTTGGCTTCATCGGCGTGGGCCTGAGCGTCGACGTAGCTCGCGTAGGCCTCTTGGTAGCCGGGTAAGTTGGCGGCCTTCATCATGCGCGTCTCGTACTCTTGCTTCATCTCCGGGGTGAGCTTGTACAGCGCCGGCGCGAGGAGCATGAAGAACATGCCGATCGCCCAGAAGCTCAGGCCGGTCTTGACCTTGGGCGACTTCCATGCACGCGCTGCGATCGCCTTGACGATCGCTACACCTGGGTCCTCGTGGCCGCGTGCGTGCGCGTCACCAGCACGTGGCTGAAGGACCGAGTCTGTGAGACAATGGAACGAACCCAAACGTGAGACTCCATGGTGGATTGTAAGCGTTCCACGGCACATCAGACGCCCGCAAAGCCAGCGTTCGATGGTCGAGTGTAAGAACAAGGCGCTTGAACGTACCGTGGGCGTCGCGGCCGCTGGCGCCGGGCACAGTGCGGCGGTGCATCGTGCAGGGATGTCGAAGATTGTGTCGTTGGAGATCTCCCTTACCAAACTGCCACATCACCAAGCGCACTGTTTCCTGAATCGTACCTAACACGAACTTAATAAATAAATACGAAAATGGTCATCCATTATCGTTCCTTTACATATACCGTCGTCGATGGAACTGAGTGTACCCATCTGCGTGAGTTGCCCGTGGGCTCGAGCTCCAGGTATTTTTAAAGTTTTCTACGCGTTTACATCAGCTGACAGGGTCCAGTTGCCTCGGCGTCTCGGCTGCCGCGATGTGCGTCCTCGGTGGTCTCGCGGAGCTGACGACGTGCTGACCCCCACAGCGTTCCAGCCGACCGGCATCATCTGCCTGTTGACTTCCCATCACGTTTGAAAAAGCGTTTGTAGAGATCGAGACGCATGGCCCCGCCGCCGCCTCGCCCTGCGACGAGTGACGGAACCAAGCGGCATGGCGGCGCGCCGCAGCAACTCGCAAAGCTTGATTTGGCGGTCGAGCGTCAAAAATCGGCAAAGCTAGTGGGGGAGAAGGGACTCCCAGTGACCAAGCAGAAGCCCACGCCCGGCGAACCGCAAGATGATGGCGCTGGAAGCGGCAGCAACCAGACAGCAGCGAAGAAAAAAAAGCCCGCAGCAACAACCAACCCAACCCCAAAGACTTCCAAGACGGTTAAAGTCGCCGTGGCGAGTGACGACCAGTTCAATGACATTGGCGAGATTACAAAGGCGGGTGCCAAGGACAAAGCCACCTCAAGTACAAAGCCTCGGCCCGCATCAGCGGGCATTGTTCCTGCCAAGCCACAATCCTTGGCGCGACCTGCAAGTGCTGGTGGTGTCTCTCCTTTGAAAAAAGCCGAAAAACAAGGCAGTGGGGTCAAGAAAGGACTCATCACTAGTGGAAACAGCAAACTGGCGTTTGCAGACACGAAGATACTTGAGGATTCCCACACCGACGACCACGAGGAGCGGTCACTGGGCTGTAAGGAGCCCGAGGCAAAGGGCCTGTACGACATCTTCGTACAGACGCGGCGCTGTGAAAAGTTATGCTATGAGGTCGGGCTGAAGCTCAAGCACATCCGCAAGATGAAGAAGAAATTTGACGACAACGACATGTACCACACGTAAGATCTCGCTCTCACTTAGGCCATGTCTCCACACACGTAAGCATATGCGACACTGACGGATCTCTTTCATTCGTATAGTGGCGAGATCACGCAAGCCGAATTCTACTTTATCATCAACGAGGAGCGCCGGCCACTCACCAAGGGCATCCTTCAGTATGGCAACGTTTCACCCGATCAAAAGTTTATGAGCTTTGACGAGTTCCTGCTCTGCGTCGTGTCGTTCGCGGTGCTGACTCCACCCGAAGTCTACCAGTATGCATTTGACTTGTACGACGCCGATCAGTCGGGCACACTCGACGAGTACGAATTCGCCAAGATGAGCAAGGAAATGCAGAGCAAGCAATTCAGTTTCCCAAAGAACACTGCGATGGCCATCAAGATGATTGAGGGAAAAGACTCTAACGGGAAACGCGGTAGCGGCGGGGGTGGCTATGTCAGCGAAGACGGGCTAGTGGACCTCTCTGAGTTCATGAAGTTTGCCAAGCTATTCCCCGTGGCGTTTTTCCCACTGTTCAATTTCCAGAAAAACGTGAGGCGGTCGACACTGGGGGAGAGCAAATGGTCCCAGCTAGCGGCCCGTAAACTTAAAATCCAAGAGCTCGTGAGCCACATGCGCCGCAATTACGGTGCGATTCCGGAGCTCTCACTCGGGGAACGATTATGGAGTATCGTGGACGACGAGGTGCTCGCGATCCGAAAGCGCGCCTCTGAGATCTACGGCCAGGAACTGAACCAGAGAAGAAAGATAGGAGATGATAATGGAGACCCCGATATCACATGACACTGCAATATCACCCTGCGTACAATTGTTTGGCAAGTTCACGCACACGCGTCTGTGTCGTCTCGCGCTGAAGCACAAAGCGCACCACACGGTCGCGTAACGGCAGCGGAGGCTGGAAGCCGTGGTTGCGCCGCATGTAACTCAGTAGGCTCTGCACCTGCAGCTTCTCGCTCGTTTTCTGGATCCAAAACGCCTCGCCCAACCCGCCCGCCTGCCGCACATTGCGCTGGATCTGCAAGAGCGGGTAAAAAGCGACCATGTGCTGCCTTGAGAAGCGCTCGAAGTCGGCAAACGTCAAGGAGCCTTCTAATGCGAGCCCCTGACCGGCTACGGCGACCGCGTTGCCCGTCGCGATCTGGACGTTGCCAGCAAACGCTGTGCGCAGTACCTGCAGGTCCTTGCCGAGCTTCATGAGGTCGCTTTCGACCATCGAGTGGCCGTTGACGTTCGTCTCGGCGTGGCTGCTCGTGTAGGTCGTGTCGCAGTACACACGGAAAAAGAATTGGAACAGCTCGGGCTCACTGAAGGACGCGAAGGTCACGATGCATCGAACGTATTCGTCGAACGTGAGTCGGGTCGTCGTAGAGGGAGACGCGAGCCCTGTGAGCCGAAGAAGGCTCTTTGTGAGCGCGCGCTGCTCCTCGTGGATCAGGTAGAAGAAGCTGGAGACGGTGATTGTATTCCTGCAAATACCATGCCAATTAGTTCCGCGCAGTCATACCACTCAGTGGAGAACACAGCAAACTGACGTGTTGTCTGTGTCTTCGTCATTGAACTCCTTGCGCAGTCGCCACACGTCCTTGGGTGCGAGTCCGAGCCGATGGCAGAGCGATTCGACCTCGACACTGTCGATCATTTCGCCGTACACACGTCTTTGGTTGCTAGCGTTGGCTTTCACTACTGATGTTTCAGCCTCTTGTGAGGTTTTGTCCTGCGCATCTTGGTCGAGGACATATCGTTGCGTCGCTGCTGGTCGCACGGTGATACGGCCAGTCTCCTGCCGAGATGCCGGGCGAGATTTTGCTTCCATTCGTGACGGCGGGCGCGATGGGGGCGATACCCCTGCCTCCTCAGCCATCGAAGGCGAGCGATTTCGAGGCCGTTTGAGCCCTGTGGGCGCTGTTTGGCTCCGCAAAAGTGGCGCTGGTGTGAGCTCATGAGGAATTGATACCAAAGACGGTGCCTCCACGCGTTCGTTGCTGTTGCCTTGGTCTTCCTCCGTGCCATATTTTGCCTTCGGAGCAGCACCAACTACGATCTGGTTGACGCGAGTCGAGTTGGCTCTCGTCGCACCTCCCTTCGCGCGCTTTGGTTGCATTGAAGTCGACGATGGTGCCGACTTGCCTCTAATACTCTCCGTGAGCGGTGAGAGGCTCTCGCCACCACGCGTCCGAGGTCGCTCATACTCTAGATTCGTCAGTGTGAGCGCTTTCTCACCAGTCTTCATCGTGATGACCGCGCCTGTGCAGACTTGGACTGGGCTACTAAATCCCACAACGAGACCAGGAGTTGACTCTGATGCACCATCGTGATTGCACAAGAATAGATCAGTGCTGAGAGGCCTCATACTGGCGCCGCGCGTGCTCCCGCAGGCGTTCTTGCTTTGAAGGCTGGTGCGACCGCCAGGGCAGCCGCAGCCTCTCCAGAATCAAGTCCTTCCAGCTCCAGGGCGGCTCGACGCCGTAGTTTTCAGCCATGTACGCCACCATACTATCGATGCGCTTGTCGTCTTCGACCTTGGCCAGCCAGTAGGCCTCGCCGAGCGTCGCGACTCGCACGTTGCGCTGCACGCGCAGGACCGGGTAGAATGCCACGTGGTTGTGGTGCGCGAGCTGTTGAAGATCGTACATTGAGAATTCGGCGTGGTCCGATGCCATGGCCTCTGTGACGGCAAGCGTGGCCTGCCTGACGTTGCGCTTGTAGGACGCAGGGATGGTCATGAGCCCGTGGACGAGCGCCTCCATGTCGTCGCCTTGCATCACGCCACGCGCTTGGTCGCTCTTGTACACGGAAAACACAAACCCAATCAGCTCGGGCTCGGAAAGCGCCGCGAACCGACACACGCAACACAGGTACTCGTCGAAGCGGAGCCGTGTCTGCCGTGGCGCCACACCCGCGAGGCGCAGGATGGTCTTGGTGAGACTACAGGGCTTTTCCTGGATGAGAAAGAAGAACTCGGTCAATGTGATCGTGTTGCTGCGAGGAACACCAGCGCACGCCATCAGCCAACGACGGTCGTGTTTCCAGCTCTCCTAGCCAACGTACGTGCCGTCGACGTCAATGATGTTGAAAACCTTGCGCAGCCGCCACACGTCGTCCCTGTCCATCCGCAGGCGGCGGCAGACCGACTCGGCGTACCGCGACTCGACCATGTCGGAATACTCCTCACCGAGCGCGGCGACCTCAAAGTTGGGCGCCACGTCAATTGACGTCGTATCGTCATGCGTGGCTGCCTCGGACGGCACGTCGCTGGTCTCAGCCTCCCACGAGCGCCGAGGCTCCTGGGGCGCGACTTGGTACCGCCTCGCCGCGCTGACCGCGATTTGGTTCCGTGCACGGCCCATGCGGGCAAGCCGTCGGCCTCCAAGTTGTCGAGGAGACGCCGGGTGGTCCGGACTGTCCGAAGGGTGACTCACGACACACGCCCAAAGCGTTGAGCTGCTTTGGTCAGATAAGATTAGACATCCAGGTTGGTGGAGGCAACGGGGTTGTCTCGGGTGGCTTGTTCTGGGCTACGGTGTTTCGCCCTAAAAAAAAGACGCCCAAATACATGAACGCCTAGACGATAGCCGTCCATCTGGAGCCAACGGGTTGGAATGAGTGGGGAGGGATCCCCCAACGGAAGGCGAGGCCAGCCCGCCAGCCGCTGGCCTTCTCGACGTTGAAGTTGTCGGTTGCAAAGGATCCATCACTCCTTCGTTCCGTCCTCCCGTCTGGTCTCCATCGAATGCAAGTCACGAGGGGGGATGGACGAGAGAGCCCGAACGAAATTTTTCAGACACCTCGACATGTCCTCATCATGTCTGTGCACTCGACTGAAAATTTCGAGTCGTGAGGAGAGCGACATACAGACCCCGGGTTCCTCTCTCTGTGAGCGCGCCACGCTGGACCCAACGCACCGGCACGAAGCTGCCACTTGAGGCGTCGCCCCGGCAACACGAACCGCCGACCCGATCGACGACAAAGTGGGATCCGGGATCCGCTTCGCGCTTCTGCCGATCCCTCACGAAATTTTCAAGGTCTCCATTCATCGCGCTCGCTTTGTGTCGTGGAATTACAGTAACTTACCTGTACGTACCAGCCACGGCTGAGCATCTCAGAGTCGTTTTAGTTGCTGCGATTCGTCATGACATGCCGCAGAGTACCACGACAATCGACTGGAGGCTCGGCGTTCCCAGACGGAGTGAAACAAGTCGCCCAGAAGGATCGGCAGCACCAAGTGGTCAGCCTCTCGGAATTTTCGAGTTTGGCTCCGCCGGGCAGAGAGTCTCCCGGCGGCTCGAGCTTCGTGTAGAACACTGTGCGTGAGATGGAGCTCGTCGTGCGTTCGGTGGCGCGCTGGCGACGCCCAAAATTTGGTTGCCACGATGGCGCCCCCGCGCATAGAATGGCCCGAAAAGTAGAGGCATCTCGGCGAGTTTAGCGCAGACCAGATCGTTCCCGATAGTCACCAGCTCCACTGGAGCTGGAGCCTCCCGGCTTTGGTCCATAGTCAAGCTATAGAGCAGGTGCCTTGATTCCTGTCGCTAAACGCCGAGTGCCAGATCCACGAGAGAGGGTACTGTACGATGCACTTGATGCATGAGTAGAACCAACCCTAGTATAACGAGCCGGCAGATCAAATCAGAGATGTGGGACGCACCGTAAGTACTGTACCATACGTTCAACTTGTGCGTTTCTCTGGAAGGCGATCACTGTCACGCTCACAGAAGGGGCACGAGACCCGAGGCCAACGGCTGCAACCTGAGCTCTTCCATATACAGTACGTACGTATGTAAGCTGAAGCTCCCCCCACTGCCGTGGAGCCCCCTGCTTCGGCGGTGATGTGGTGGACGGACATGGCCCTATACACCAGCCCCAGCCTCGTTGCACAACTACAGTACGACACCCAGAGACGCAGTTGATCGACTCTCCGCAGCGTAGCCTCGGTGGCGTTCGTTGGCCTTCGTACAGCCCCGAAAGCCCTTGGCTGTCGGCCCTCATCGCGTCCTCGATGCTGCTCTCGGCTGCCGAAGCTTTCCTCACTCTTCAATTTGCCTCCCAGCACCGAAGCACCACCACCACCACTACCACCGTCGCCAGAGGACACCCGCAGTCATGGCGTCAACCAACAAGGACACCAAGGACATCGAGGCCGGCACGCCGCTCTACAACGAGTTCGGCTCGCCCAAGGTCGACGGCGTCCAGGAGGAAGGCCACGTCCGCGGAGCCTCGATCCCGATGCTGCTGCTCCTCTCGTGCCCGCGCATGGCCATCCAAATGGCCTGGTCGGCCCAGTGGGCCGCGCTCGGGCCGTACCTCGGCACGATGCTCCCCAAGTTCGCGGTCCAGCTCACGCAGGTCATCGGCCCGCTCTCGGGAATTCTCGTGGCGCCGACGATCGGCGTCATGAGCGACCGGAGCACCAACCCGTGGGGCCGCCGCCGCCCGTTCCTGCTGTACGCCGCGATCTGCAGCGTGATCTGCTGGATCTGCATGGGCTACACGCGCCAGATGGGCGAGGCCTGCGGCGACTACGGCAACGGCAAGGAGGGCGTGCCGACGAGCCGCCGCTGGACCGCGTTCTTCACGGTGCTTTTCTACACGTGGATGGACATCACGGTCAACGTCGTGCAGACCCCGGCCTTCCTGATCATCGCCGACTTTGCCGGCGACCGCCAGACCACGGGCGCAGCGCTCGGGCAGGGCTGGTCGACGCTCGGCTCGGTGTTGATTTCGGCGTACATTGAGATCTGGGGCGCGGCCCACTTGACGCTCCACTACTTCCTTGGCATGCTCGCAGTGGTGATGATCATCACGGTTGGTGCCGTGTGCGTGTTCGTCAAGGAGGAACCGCTCCCCAAGGACCAGGCCGACACCGAGTCGGTCTGGAAGCGCATCGGCGAGGCGTTCTACTCGATCTACAAGGGCCTCAAGTCGCTCCCGGGTGTGCTCGTGGTCTACTGCCTTGTCTTCTTCTGCCTCGAGTACGGCTACACGGCCTACAACGGCAACAAGGGCCAGTTCTTCGGTATCGAAGTGTACGACGGCAAGCCCGACGGCGCCGACAACTGCAAGCCCGACTGCACCCAGGCCCAGGACGACTACAACCACGGCGTCAAGGTCGCCGGTGGCTCGACCGACTTTATCTTCAACAGCGTCGGCTACGTCTTCTCGTGGATGCTGCCGTTCCTCGTGAGCAAGATCGGCGCCAAGTGGGTCCTCACCATCTCGCTCGTGCCGCAGGCACTGCTCATGGTCATGGCCTTCTCCAAGGTCGTGGCGCTCAACGTCATCATCGTCTGTGTGACCTCGCTCTCGCAGACGGCGATCTTCGCGCTGCTCGTGCCCGTGATCATCCACGTGTACGGTGACAAGGCCGACATCGGCATGTACGTCGGCGCGCTCAACTCGGCCAACTGCTTCGGCCAGTTGCTCAACTTCGTGATCGGCGCGGCGCTCGTCGAGACCTCGATGGGCTACAAGCTCCCGATCTTCATCGGTGGTGTCATGAGCTTTATCGGCATCATCATCGCTGTCTTCTTCCTCAAGCTCAAGATGTACTCGATGTAAGTCGAGGAGAGTGGATTTCATTCATGGCAGTAACGGCTTGTCCCGACGAGTCCCTCGATGGGTTGGACCCAAGGGGCCACCAGCTACTTTCTGCCTTGCGTATGCGAATACATTTCTTTGAGTTCGTATGAAGTCCCTACAAACCCCAGCTGACACTGACCGTACTTGTATGCCAACGCCACTGCAGCCAAATAGAGGGTCATTGATAATCAGTGAAGGCAGCAGTCGGGTGGAACGCCACGCAGTCAACGCTGTGAGTCACACTGATCCACAATAAGGACAAACAGATCGCTCTACCCGGATAGATCCACAACACCTCTGCGTGTTCCTCTTGTACCACAAGATCTGCTGGCCAAACAGTTGGCTGAACCCATTTCGTTTGTGGCGCTTCAGCGACGTGTTCTCACTGGAACTATTGAAAAGGTATCCATGTGGGTCATGGACGAGTTATTGCAGGTGCTCTCAAGTGGACCAGCCCGCACGGCTATCCTGCGTTCGCCGCCGATATTGTTGTCAGCCATACCCGCGCCGTCTGGACTGCTGCTGTCGACCGCCTCTCCACAATGGCTGCCTCTCAGCGATAGGAACGGGTACCAGGTGGACGATCCGTCCGACGCAGTAGCGGGGCGAATGGTCATGTGTACTGTACCTCGACAAAAAGTAAGCAGAAGGTATTTTTGGTCGGCTCTGCCGTACAAGCCGGCAACCGACATGGGAGTTCACAAAAGTCAAATGGACGGTCCATCTGGACGTACTTGTAAAGGCAGGAACCTGTGTGTTGCCCATACCGTCGCCCGGTTTCGTTTTGAGAAGGTGAACCGAAGCGGGACTTCGGGCGTCATTTCATCGTTTGCAGTTTGTTGTCCAAGTGTGTTTGTCGAAGCTACTTTGTTCCGTCAACCTCGACGTTCGTGATTCGTAATGAAACTCTCGTTTGGTGCCGTGTTCTCGGCAGCCGCTGTCGCTACTATCGCTGAAGGCGCTGCTACGCCGGCCGAGTTTCCTCAACTCATGCTCACGGCTGTGAACGCTGAGCGCGCCAAGCTCAACCTCGCGGCGCTTTGCCTCAACTCCAAGCTTCTCAAGGCTGCGCAGCTCCACTCGGAAGACCAGGCGACCAACAACTTCATGAGCCACACGGGAACGGGTGGATCGACCATGCAATCACGCATCTCAGCTGCGTCATTCAACTGGAACCTGATCGCCGAAAACGTTGCGGCAGGCCAAGTCGACGTCACGACAGCCATGTCCTCGTGGATGAACTCGCCGGGCCACAAAGCCAACATCCTGGGCAACTACACGTTCTTCGGCGTGGGGTACGCGTACAACGCCGTCGCCGCGTACAGGCATTACTGGACGCAAGACTTTGCCGCAGGCAGCAGCGAGTCGTGTGACGTATCGGCGCCGACGGTTACAACAAACGCGACAACGCCAGCGCCGGCCACGACAACGCCCTCCCCGGTACCAACGACGAAAGTGCCCCCACTTGCGCCTGTTGTACAGGCTCCCACAGCCACCACGATACCTGCGAGGGCTATTACCCCGGCTCCCATAACGAAGTCGCCGTCTCCTGCTCCTTCATCGAAAGTGCCCACACCTGCCCCGACAACGAAGACTCCGACTCCGGTCCCGACAACAAAGACTCTGACCCCAGCCCCGACAACGAAGGCGCCGACTCCGGCCCCCACAATGAAAACTCCAACTGCGGCTTCTACAACGAAAATGCCCACTCCAGCTCCAACAACGAAGGTCCCGACACCAACTCTGACAGCAAAGGCTCCCACCCCAGGCCCAACCACCAAGATTCCTACGCCTGTCCAGGCCACCAAGGCTCCGACCGCTGCCCAGACGTCCGTGAAGCAAGCGACGGCGGCTACACTTGAGCAGGCCATGCTCACGGCTGTCAACGCTGAGCGTGCTATGGCAGGGAAGGCCCCATTGTGCACCAATGCCAAGCTCCAGAAGGCCGCGCAGCTCCATGCCGAGGATCAAGCCGCCAACAACTTTATGGGCCACACGGGCTCGAGCGGCTCGACCATGCAGTCGCGGATCGACGCGCAAGCGTTCGACTGGAACAGCCTCGGCGAGAACGTGGCAGCCGGCCAGGCCGAAGTGACGACCGTGATGGCTGCGTGGATCGCCTCGCCGGGCCACAAGGCCAATATCCTCGGCAACTTTACATTCTTTGGTATGGGCTACGCGCTGAATGCCAAGGCGACGTATGTGCACTACTGGACCCAAGACTTTGCCCGGGGTATGGGCGAGCTGTGTGAAGTCTGAGCCCAAGCCGCTTTTCGTCAACACGTCCGTCTCGGGTGGTAGAAATGTCCGTTGCACAACACACAATGATTCCACTCTGGCCGGCAAGGGATTGGAATTATCGAGTCGACCAGTATCAAGTCGACTTTCATTTACATGCGATTTCATTGGACAAAATCATCACTCCACTCAACCACACAACCTCTTAAATTGAATATCAATTGGCGTGGTCGTTTGCAAGTTGGACCCAAGCTCGGTTCGTTGTACCTCCTACAATTTTTAACCCACAGTTCTCATCCGGAAGGTGATGAGTTTTTTTTTCTCGCTTGTTCTGAGCAACCACATTCCAAGGCAACTGAGATCCACGCATCTTTTCGGGTCACTTTCCAATTCGCCGAGACCACACCCCACACGATCGCCGATGGAGAACGAGGAGATCTACACACGCCTGTTGCCCTTCGCGGGCAGCGCGATGCGATCGTGGGAGGAGCAGCAAGAGCCCACCAGCGTGTTCCCACGGTGTCGGTCGCTCTCCGACTACCCCGTGGCCATCCTTCCCGCCCACCGACTCGATATCTGGCGGCAACGGCTGCAAGCCATTGAGCTGTTTGCACTGCTGCGCGTCGTCGATCCAGCCGGCTGGGCCCATGTGCTCGGTCGGAGCGGGTTCGACCACAACATGGCGCGGTGCGTCCGCGACCGCGAGGTGCCAACGTACGACATCCAGTTCGAGGCCGACGAGAGCGTCGAGTTTATGGACAGCGTGCTCTCGCTGGTATTGACCCCCCACAAGCACGACCAACTCGCTCTGGAGGTGAGGAGCCGCATCCTCGCGATGGCGACCGACCCAGACGTCCGCGACATGGTTGGCCGGATGCGGATCCCAGTTCGAGTCGTCGATGTAGGCACTCGCATGGAGACGGCAGCACTCGTCCACCGCTGGTTCCAGCGGACATCGTCATCCACGTCGCTATTTGAGCTGACTGGGGTCGTTGTACAGCTTTATGGTAGGAGCTTCTCGCCTGCAGTCATGGGAAATGTGGATCGGTACATGTCGACCGGCCTCCCACTTGACCATCTGACGCTCACAGTTCCACGTCAAGGCGCGTTCCCCTCGCGCATCGAGTGGAGCCACTTTCTTCAACGCGTCGTCAGTTCCCATGGCGCCAGACGAATTGAGTGTGACGTGCTTGGCAACCGGTTGACGCGTGAAGTCTTCTTTTCCGCCCTCACGGATCCACGTGCCACAGGTCCACGTTCCCTGGCTTTTTCCAACATGGGTGCCCATGGATCCGCGACTGAATTACGCAGCCACCTTATGTGGGTACTCTACGGACTATTTAGCCAGGACGCTCGCCATTCGATCGGTACGCTGCGCTTCCCGATCTATAATGGCTATGAGTCACAAGACCTCGAGTGGCTCCACCGACTACTTCAACAACAAGCCGCGCCGCGCATGGAACTGCTCATCCCGGAGGTCTTTGACGAGTACGTATCGCTCGAGCCACCCACATCGGATCGGTGGGTCTATGTGCCGCGTGGGTTCCCCATTCGTCTCGATGCACAGGACCAAGATGTGGACGGGCAGAGCCAACTTCTTCGTTTTGACGAGGAGAAGCCTTTCCGCGTGATTCGAGACGATCCGACCCGACGATTCATCGACATTCTGGTTCCGGGTTATGGACGTTGTTGGGTCGAGCGAAGCGAGGATATGAGTATCATTGACCACCCGTTGACGCGTTGGCGCTTTGAACAGCACGCCGTCGAGTCCCTTGAAGTAACCCTTTACCACTGTACCGACCAGGAACAGCGCGCGGTTGTTGCATTTCTACGTCTCGTGGGTGGACCCGTCAAGACCCTTCGCATCTATCGTGTGTGGCGTGAGGATGAACGGCCGGATGGTCTAAACAAAGACGTCGTCGCGTCGATTCTAAAGAGTTGCCCTCGCATGGAGCGATTGATACTCCATGGCCTGGCACCTGTCAACTCCAGCGCACTTGTCGGAGCCTTTGAAGACCAGACCGTTCCGCTCCAGGGACTCGGTTTTGAGTCGCAACCGTTTGAAGACCGATTGGAGATGGTGTGCTTCATGGAGGCGTTGTGTGATCGGACGCTTGCGCTCACACGAAACCTTCGCGAACTTGCCCTGAATCTCCACCATTACGAGACCCCGGGCGACGATGTCGTCGATGTTGTGGAGGCGATGCTCCACATGCTCGAGACCAACCAGTATCTTCCGGTTGTGTACGTCGGTCTGTCGGCCACCCAACACGCCCGCTACGCGGCTCGCTTCCACGCGCAGCACGGCCGCGCCCTCTGGGTCCGGAAAGCGCCGCTGCCGATGCCAGCCAAGTGCGCACTGTTGAGCGCGCTGGGCACGGTCGCAGTTCCCGACGTCCAAGAGAGCGCTGTGCTGGCTCTTGTTTTTGCGTTCGCGGCCGAGTGCGCAACGAGATCAGTCACCGTCGGTATTTGCTCCCCGGATAGATTGATTTCTGGTCGCTAGTGGCCATTTCCTTAGAATCCAAGTCGCAAGAACTCTTCAGATTTTTAATTAAAAGTCCCAAATAAACGAATGAGTTTCGTCGTCCACGGTTTATCGTCTGAATTATGGTCTACTCATCGTCCTCAAGGCCAACGATAGACCCCCGCAGCCGGTTCAGAGCTCAACCTACCGGCTCCTTCCTCGAAAGCCGACTGCAGTGGCGAGTAGACACACACGCTCTCGCTTCACCCCGTGAATCTCCTTGGGGTACGGTCCCAGTGATCCATATTCACAGCCTGGGCGAAGTCGGGTGGATCGTATACTCTACGCTGAGCCCACTTTGTGAGCCGGACTGACACAACCACGACCGCTTCAGAATCCAGTGCGCTTCCGTTTGACGACCGTTGAAATTGTCGAGCCAATCAGCCCACGCCAACACTCCATCTCGCCAGGCGGTTCGCATACATTCGTCGACGGAATGGTTGTACTTCAAGTTGGCCAATCACGTCTTGCCACCACCAACGCCCCGCCATGTTTCAAGTCGCTCTTAACATCCACCAGGCGTGCGCCGTGGAGTATCCACAGCTCCCGTACAGACGGACCAAAGACCACTTGCCAACTTAGCTCCCGGCCACAACCATCTCGTCCAACGCGCTCCAGGCTACTGTGATGACTCCGTCGGTCGACACGCCGATGACTGCCACTGCCGGTCTCCCAGAAGCTTTCACGGCCTCGTCGCACGGTGAAAGACCGTTATTGGTCGCATACTCAGCTCGCGTCAAGGCCGTCGATGTCCATCCGACGGAGCCCTGGGTGCTCTCGGCGACTTACGACGGCACGGTGGTCGTCCACAATCTCGATACCAACGCTGTGATCAAGACCTTTAGCGTATCAGTGGCTCCTGTGCGCACCGCGAAGTTTGTCGCGCGGATGAACTGGATCGCCACCGGCAGCGACGACCGCAAGATCCGCGTCTTCAAGTTTGACACGAACGAGTTGGTCGCCGAGTTTGAAGCCCATGAGGACTACGTGCGAAGCCTCGACGTCCACTCGCGGTTACCATTGCTCCTGTCATGCGGCGATGACCACGCCATCAAGGCCTGGGACTGGACCCAGAACTGGTCGTGTGTGCGCCAACTCGCGGGCCACCGCCACTACGTCATGGCCATCGCTGTGTCCGCGAGCGGCACCACGGTCGCAACCGCGTCACTCGACCATGACGTCCGCCTGTGGCAAATCGACTCGCTAGACCACGGAGACGGTGGCGAGGCAGCCCTCACTTTTGGTGAAACGGGCGTATTCACGCCACACACACGCGGTCTTAATGCGGTGGCGTTTGACGCGTCGGCCACCCAACTCGTTACAGCGTCCGACGACCACACGGTCCGCGTGTGGGACCTCGCGACCAAGCAAGAACACGCAGTGCTCAACGGCCACACGGGTAATGTGACCAGCGTGTGTGTCCACCCGACACTGCCGCTGATCGTCTCGGGCGCTGAAGACGGCACTGTGCGCCTATGGAACTCCGAGACGTTCCGTTGCGTAGGCGTGTTTGCCCACGGACTCGGGCGGACGTGGGCACTGGCCTTGGTCGCTGGTCGCAACGCCGTCGCGATTGGTTACGACCGTGGATCGGTTGTCGTCGCCTTGCCGTCATCGATTGTTAGCACGCCAGCTAACGATTTGAGCATTGTTGAAGCCGACAGCGAGGGGTACGTAGCTGTCACAGAGGCGTAATAGGCACTACAGCCCGACCTCGCCAGAAGAGCCTCCGTGGCAATTTCGGGGATCTCCATGTTTTCAACTGGAATGAGTCACTTGCAACTATTTGCTGCAAGATCGGTCAACGGAGGTGCGACCAACACGTCAAACCCTCCTGTAATACACTCATCGACACGACCACGGCGTAGCGTAGTGCACTTACAGTCAATACGTTTTGGCACTTTTTGGAGGTGGACGTCCGTCATTCCTTTTAGATGATAGTTCCCTTCACCTGGCATAGAATTTCTGTTCGGCTTGGCGACGCAAGCGCACAGCCTTAGTGGTCCTGGGCCAGCAGACAGCGGCCCAGATGTGCTCCCGCCATGATAGCGGCGGAGCAACGCCACCGTGATGCTCCATGTAGTTCACCAGTGCGTCAATCTGCGCGTTTTCGTCGACTTTGTTGGCCCAGTATCGCTCGCCGAGGACCGCACGTCGGACGTTGCGCTGCAGGCTGAGCAACGGGTAAAACGCCACGGGATTATGGATTGCGAGCTGTCTGACATCGTCGAGGGTGTACGTAATCTCGGCCGCGGGCTTGTTCGCCGTTCGTGCGCTGCTAGCCAGCCAAAAGCGCTGGGATGCCTGCCGGATATTGCCTTTGAAAGATGTCTGCATCGTCATCAAGGCTTGCGTGAGCATAAACAAATCTTGTTCGACCATCTCGCCGCGGTGTTTGTCGGACGCGTAAAGAGAAAACACAAACTCTAGCAGCTCAGGCTCGCTAAACGACGCGAACTGGCACGCACAGCACAAAAACTCGTCAAACGTGAGCCGTTTCTGGCCGCCCGACGGGTCTGCAAGTCGTAGGATCGTCTCGCTGAGCTCGCATTGCTTGAAGTTGATCATGTAGAAGAACTCGGCCATCGTGATCGTGTTTCTACAAACAAGGACAAGTTCAGTTTGGCTGCGCAACCACCATGAATGCGATGCCTACGTACGTATTGTCGATATCAATGTCGTTAAACTGCTTCCGAAGTTTCCAGACGTCTCGGTTCGGCATGCGCAGCCGCTCGCAGATCGTTTCGGCGAACTTGGATTCGACCATTTCGCCAAACGCGTTCCCGGATGCTGGGGTCTCGAAATCTGGGGTCGACGTCGGATGCCAAGGTGAAGATCTATTTGTAACTCGACGGTCCTGATGATTCGCCAGAATACTCCTTCTCCACCAAGTGACTCGGTTTCGGCTTGTCGTGGAAACCGATGACTGGATCTTCCCACCGAGCTGGCGTGCGGGGTGGGCGGTTGGATACGGTCCGGTCTGTCTCCAGTCGAGATGAACTCACTTCCCGCCCCACATTGCGCGTGAGCGCTGTGTCTGCCGCTGTTTTCAGGGGTGAAGGCCGGTGCTCCTCTAAGTCAGGCGAACCAACTACGACAGTACTTCGTCGAAGTCGACGGGCTGGAGTGTTGTCCGGTCTGGAAACGTTTCGTGGAGGAACGTCGGAGGCCATCGTGGTGGAAGTGGGCCGTCGTTTGCAAAATAGCGCGGTGAGGCAACCAGCTGGGGAAGCAAGCAGTGCGTGTTCTTTCCGTCAACCCCTGTAAATCGACGTGATCGCAAACCCACGTGTGTGTCGTCCAAAATAATAACGCATGCACACGTCACCAGCGTCGCGTTATCTGCCGACCAACCGAGGACAAGACCCACGACTACTATTTTCGTAGACCACCATAAATGATAAAAATATCCCGTGCTGGCAACATACCCGTCCGCGAAAATCGCTGAAAATGCTCCAAGAATAGCTGGATAAGGCACCATGCGTGCTGGCTCACCATCACACAGAAGGAAGAGGAGGCGAGAGAACGCGGACAGCTCGTCTGATCGTTTTCGCTTCATCGTCTTGTACGCGAGGGGGATGGTGAATCCCAACGAGGCGGATGTACCATCACCGGTCGACGAGCCATTAGCGAAGCCCAAGAAGAAAAAGAAAAAGCAGGCGTCGAACGCTAGCATCAAAGAGACGAAGTACGAGGTAAGTGTGAGGAAAACAAACGATGTCACACGCGTGTCCGTGAAGCCCTCCGGTGAGAAGGCCAACGTCCCGGAACTCGCACGCATAGGCTCGGGATCGGCGAGACAACTTGGAGTCACGGCGCCAGAGGGCGGTTACTCGACAGGTTACTATCGTGTGCTGCTCGAGAGCAAGCAGGTCGAGACTTTGTGTCGCTCGCTGTCGCTGCAGTACCGCCATGTCGCGCAGCTCCGCCGACTGTTTGCGAGTGAGGATGACTACAACACAGGCGAGATCACGATCGACGAGTTCTTCCATGCGATCCACGACGAGAAGCGGCCGCTCACACTGGGAATCTTTCCGTACGTGGGGCTCGACGCTAACATCCGGCGGCTCAAGTTCGACGACTTTGTGCTGTGTATCGTGACTTTTGCCGCGCTGTCCCGCAAAGAGCTCTTGCACTACGCGTTCACGGTCTTCGACAAGGACGAGTCGGGCATTATGGACATGAAGGAGCTGCGAGACTTTTATGGCGGGCTGAAGAACAAAAACGCCTTCTACTTTCAGAAAAACGTTGACGTCGCGCAGAAAAAACTCGCAGAGAAAGACCACACGAGTCCTGGTATGCGCCACCACGCTGTAGGCGCTGGTGCCGATGGGCTCGTGGACTTTGAGGACCTTCAGGAGGGTAGCGAACACTTTCAAGTCGCGTTTTTCCCGCTCGTGCAGTTTCAGCGCAATATCCAGACTGCGGCGCTTGGCGAGGCGTTTTGGTCGGACGTCGTCTTCAAGAAGAGTCAGATTGAGCGCATTGTCCACTACATGCGAGTCCACGACGGCCACTTGCCGCCGCTGTCGATCGGCACACGGATCGCTGCTGCCGCCAAGCACGCGGTCTTCATCATGACGGGCGGTGGCGCAATGACTGTGTTCAACGGTGGTCCGATCGCGTTGCGTCAGGCTGCCATCACCAAATACGCCGAGGAAATGCGCCAGCGGAAGCTCGAAGACGACGCCCGCAAGGCCGCGAAAGAAGAGGAGAAGCGTCAGTGGCTTGCCGAGCGAGAGGCCGCGGAGCAGGCTGCCCACTCGAACGACTTGGTTGGGACACCAATCGAGGCGTACGCTCAGGTCGAAACTGGGAGAGCGACAGACCATGAGCCGTCGACCAGCTCCGACCACCATCACATCAAAAAGAAGCCCGCGGGCGACCCCGCGACGCACAAGAAAAAGAAGAAAGCGCCCAAGAAAGCAGTGGCCGTCGCCGAGTGAAGGTGTGGTCCGATCATCTTGTCATCGTTTACAGCAAAAAGTAGAGCGCGAGAAGCAACGTGGCAACCACTGTCACAATGATCTTGAGGAAGAACGTGCGCGCCACGCTGCGGCTTTGGGGCGTCGACGGGATCTGGGAGAGAAGCCCACGCCCGGAGATCTTTGGCTGGACACCTTCGTGCTTTTGCGAATGCTGCGTGAGCATCGAGAGCGTAGTCTGGAGCGTGGCGAGCGCCGGCAGCTCGAGGTTACGGCGCTTGGCAAGCTCAAAGACGTCTTTGAACTCGCTCCAAAACTCGGTCTCGCGGTTCGCGTCGACGTCGCGCGCGATCGTTGAAAAGCCCGTGCGCGAGGCCGTGAGCCCGACATCCACGAGCTTGGCCACGGCATTGTTGAACAGCACGTCGGGCAACGGCAGCAGCACCATGAGCGCGTGGATCGACAAGTACGTGCTCGCGCTGGCATCGGGCGCCCAGTTACGCCGCGCCGACGCCTCGCGACTGCCCGCCGAGCCGTCATTGAACGCCGCGGCGACTGTCGTGAACAACGAGTCCATCTCGTACAGCATCTCCAAGTACACGAGCCGCATCGCGCGGTCCGCGAGGCTCGCGGCCACGCTCTCGCCCGTGAGCGCGTTCAAATAGTAAAAGAGCCGCAGCATCGAGTGGCCCCACTTGAGCGCCTGGATGTTCTTCCGGCTCAGCAGCTGGAAGCCCGTGGCCTCGAGCAGGTCCAGCGCGAACAGCGCGTTCGACTTGTCGCTCCTGGAGATCCCCCCAAATAAAAAACCACACCAAGTCACGTTACGGAGGCAACCACCAGGAAAAGAGTTAGAGAGACCATGGACGCAACGTACGCGAGCCGTTCAATGTAGTAGCAGCCGTGCGAGAGCGGGTAGAGAATGCCGTTCTTGTTTTGCGTCAGGTGGAAGCACGCGCCGCCGTGGAGTACCGTGGCCTTGGGGAACCTGCGTCCCACCAGTGGGTTGTCAGGGGGCTCCTCCTCCACGTCCAGGAGGAGCGGATGGGGGGGGGAGCGGATGGGAGGGTACGCACATGCTCTCGAGGTCGCGCAGCTGGCGCATGGCCGGCTGGAGCGAGACCACGACGCGTCGCGTGGGCGCCGCCGCCTCGCCGCTGGTCGTGGCGACGCTGGATGGTGGAAAACCCCAAAAGACAAGACGTGTGAGAGACTAGACCTGCACGACTGGCCATGGGGGGACGCACGACTGGCCATGGGGGGACGCACCGCTGGTGGACAAACTGGACGGCGGTGGCTGTCGTCGCGGCGTCGAGACACAGCACCCAGACGTGGCAGTCGCGGAGCGCGCGCACGTCGCGGGTCTCGTCGTACGCGCCCGCCGTCTTGACGTCCGATCGCCGGAACACGACGCCATCGGCGCGGATGATCGTCGTCTCGTCCGAGGAGGAGGAGGAGGAGGAGGAAACGCCGTCCACGTCGACCGCGACGACCGCGACTTTACTGGTCGCGCCGGTCGACGCGAGTGCCAGGCCGATGTACTTGGCCAGGAACTCGCCCTCGCGGGACAGCGGACTGTTGTGCGTGTACAGGAGCCCCACGCGGGGCCGTGTGGGCGGCGCCGACGACGCCATGGCAGCGGATGGCACTTTCTTGATGGGGGCAGGATTGACCTGATTCACAGTCAAGATGGCACGCCGGATACGAACCGATGTCGGTTGGGCTGGGTTGTGTTTGTAACAGATATGGTGCCTGGCGTGTGTCGCCAATTTGAAGGGGGAAAGCCAGCAAAACAAAACGCAAAGCAGAACGACACGAGACTAACCGCTCGATAGACCGGTGCGAGCGACCATGGCCAAGTTTTACGGCGCGACGAACTGGGACCCCAAGCTCATCGTGCTTCAGATGGCCTGCATGCAGGTGCGTGGAATAAAACAAGAGAACAAAAAAGATGGTGTCGTATTCTCTCGTTTTGTGCTCACTTTTTTTTTGTTCTCGCACCAGACATCGCACTACCTCGCGCGCGGGATCACGCTCTTCGTGTGCCATGGCACCAACATGTCGATGGACCAGTTCTTCGCGTACCACGCGCAGACCTTTTCGACCGTCGACGGCGTCAAGAACTGCTTTGCGCTCGCGGTCGCGGCGTTCGTGAGCGCCGTGTGTATGTGCGTCTTTGTCGAGCGCGCGAAAAAGTGTCTCGACTTTGGCGTCACGCTCTACTTTGTGGACCTGCTCGTACAGTGCTTTTACTCGGTGGGTTGGCATCCCCAATTTTTCTCATCCTGAACGTCGAGGAGGTCTCACTTTTTTTTTGTTTTTGTTTTTTTGTTCTAAAGGAGTTCCCCAAGACGTGGGAGTGGTGGGTGCTCCACGGCGCGGCCATGGCGCTGACGATCGTGCTGGGCGAGTACCTGTGCTCCCGGCGCGAGCTTGAGGAGATCCCCATGATCGATCTCTTCACGACCAAGCGCGCGAAACACTAGCGGGGCCTTTGCCTGTGGCTGGGTATGAATCACTTTTTTTTTTTTTCACGATACAGTGTTATGTTCTGTTGGTCTTGTGCAGGAGTGGCAAAATGTACAGGCTCCCTAAACGATAAATACGAATATGTGGGCAGGAAACTATCTAGAAGGGCGACGAGAACACATGGTGGAGCGCGGGCGTCGGTGGAGTCGGCGTCTTCACACTTCCGTGGTCCAGCAGCGACGCCATGATGCCCAGTTGCGTGACGTAGCCGAACTCCATGCGGTCGAGGGCCTTCTTGACCGAGTCGTCCATGACCTCGAGCGTCGGCAACAGCCCGGAACACCACAGCGCGGCCACGAACTGCTCCATGTTTTCGTCGCGGAGGATCTCGCGGGGCAGCCGCAGGTGGGAGAGCCGCTGGAGGTGGTACAGCTCACGCAACAAGATGGACAGGGGCAGCTCCACGCGCGAGAGATCCAACTTCTGGAGCGTGAATCTCTGCGATACGGCGAGCGTGTGCACCCACGACGAGGACGCCGTTCGTGGCGCCGCGACGCTGAGAAACCGCTGGAACGGGAGTCGGCTCTCGCTGAGCGCGTCGTGGAAGAACGCCGGACCAAAAAGCGTCGACGGCCGGCTCTCAAGCGCCCCGAACGAGCTGAGAATCGATCGCCCACGTGGTGCGAGATGCTCGGCCTGGCGGCTCGCGAAGTAGCGAGCGTACCACGCGACCGCATGGGTGCGGTAGTCCTCGGCGTTTGCAAAGCTCGTCGGGTTGAGCGCTGACCGGCCGACAATGAACGGCGCGGGTGATGCCGCGCGTCGCTTGCTCGATTGAGGTGACCCAGACCGGTTATCCTGTAAGAACACGTGGTTCAGAAGCTTGGCGGGTGTTGCTTCGCTTCGGCTGAGCAAGTACTCGGCGTACTCGATGAACGAGCGCATGCTGACCGACTTGACCACGTCCGGGCGTAGGTACATTAGCGACAGGAACGGGAGGTTGCGCTCGTTCGTGGTCGCGACGCGCCCGTGAGTCCAGACTTCGCGCAAGATGCGGATGTATGCTCGCACCATGTTCGTATAGTTTGCCGATGACGGCATCTGCGGATGCGTTGCGATCGGCGCAAGGAGAGCTGGTGGGGGCGCGGCGTCATCGTGCTGGTCGGCCCGCAGCGCAGCACGAGGCAGGAGAAGCTGACGGAGCATGGCATGGTCGTCATCCTCGCCCTCAGCTGCTCGAATTCCCACGGCGGCCAACAGCCGCTGTTGGCGCCGCCGAATGCGGAGTGTGTGCTGAGCCTCGGCGAGACGTCCGCGTGCTGGTGGTCCATTGGCCGTTTGATCAAACGCCGCCGTATGAGCGGTTGTGGTAGCGCCCGGGGTGGCCCAAATGTTAACCGAGTTACGGCAGTACAATTGGAATAGCGGGAGCTGTGTCTCCCCTGTCGCAGCTTGCTGGTTATCCTCGACGCCGGACAGTGACGCGTGTGGCAGTGAGATCTGCGTGGCGCCACGGTCCAGGACGAGAATGTTGCCGACACAGACATCGCTGTGCACAATCCGTGACGCCTCGAGCGTGGCCAGTGCCAGCAGGAGCTGTCGTGCAAACGATCGGAACACTTCGCGCGACACGACGCGGCGCTGCGCGAGCCACGTATGCAGCCGCACTCGGCGGCACGCGTCGAGAACAGACGTTTGCGACGGGCGAGGAGGCGGTGGGGGCTGGTCTGTGGCGGTGCCGTCGGGTGCGAGCATCTCCACGTCGTCCGCTGGTTCCTCGTCGCTATCGATCTCCACATCGACATTGTGTGGCACAAAGAACGGGTTGCGTGGTTGGCGTTGCTGGTGGTGTTCGTGGACATGTGCGGCAGGCAGCGGGCGCGCGTCGTCCACGTGCACCACGTCTTGCTCAGCGACGTGGTGTGTCTCGTCCTGCGCGGTCAGGTCTTCGTCGGCGGGGAACACGAGATGTACAGACCGCAAGTGGAGGTTTGGCACGACGGCCGTCGTACGCGTGTTGGTAGCGTGTTCCTCCCGGACATCACGGGTCGCTGTTGGTACGCGGCGTGCCGCGTCTAGCCGTGGCAGCACGAGCGGCAACTCGGCGTGGCGTTGGTCGCGCATCGCCACGTCTTCGTCCATCTCTTCATGGTGGTGGCGGTGGTCGTCATCATCGTCGTCGTGGTTGTTGTTGCCTGCGCGGCGGAAGCGCACGAGCAGCTCCTCAAAGCGGACGGCGTCGGGCGACTGCCGCGGCGACTCGTCGTCCTTGGCGTGGAGCTTCTGGAGCTGCGCGCGCACCTTGCGGTAGATAATGTACACTTGGATCGCCGGCACGCTCGCGGCCGCGTGGAAGCCCAGGAACGCGCGCAGCGGGTACGCCTCGACGGGCGTCTGGAGCAGCGGCTCCCAGAACGCGTCGCGGCGCGCGAGCGCGTACCAGCTCTGGCACACGGCGCCGGCCGCCACGAGCTCGTGGGTCGTGAGAAACCCGAAGAACAGCGTCTCGAGCCCGTCGAGCGCCGCGATGCCGCCGCGCTGGACCCAGTCGTCGGTCGGCGAGGGCGTCGAGAGCGCGACCCGCGTCGCGATGGCCATCGAGTCGCGCGGCGACGCCATGGCGATCTGGCCGCTGGACGGCGACGCCACAAAGCGCAGCCGGCCACGCACGTCGCGGAGCGCCTGGAGCCGCGCCTGGAGTTGCGTGTGCGCGTCGCGGAGCGGGTGCTCGTCCTGCGAGCCGTACGGCGCGTACGCCGTGGGCTTGGCCTCGAAGCGCTGCTGGAACAGCGTCTGGCGGCTCGCGTCGTTGGGCGAGGCACGACGGCTGGCCATGGTCACGGGGCGATCGATCGCGATGTGGCCGGTGTGATCGTGCCCGGGGGGAGGGCGAGACGGTCGAGCGACCTTGGTGTCGCGCCTCGGGGTGGTGCGCCGGTTCAGAATGTGTGCGATGCAACCGACAAACACAAATAAATTGCAAAAAAAGAGAAAAAAAAAAGGAGCGAAAGAAACGAAAGAACGAACCGCCCTTTTGACAGACAGAGGCCTTTATTTCTCGAAACCGGGTTTTGTCGTTTTTTCTTTCTGCTTTTTTCGCCTCCACCTGAGTTTTGTTTTGAAAGCCCACAAAAACTTCGATTTTTTTTTTGGTTGTCCTGCTAAGTACGCATCGGGCTTCTATTTCGATCCCACACAGTACCGCTCGGAAGGATGGGTTCTATTTCCTTCGTCCCGCAAGCTGAAGTGCCAAGAGCTACGCGTGACTTGTCTCGCTTCCGGCCGTGACGGCCGCCCAGTTCGCTGCGTTTCTTCGGCGGCCAATTGCCAATCCGCTGCCGCTCCAAGCGGGTTCCGACCGTCGAACGTCGTCGTCCGGACGCGCTGGTCATTCTCGTTCTCACCCGACGTGCTAGCCCCAACCGAACGACATGAGTCGTGTCGCGGGCAGCTCGGACGCCGAGCTTGCGCTCAAGTTTCTCTTCGCGAACCAGGACGGCGTCTCGGTCGTGCTGCGCTTTGATCGAGCCGTGTCGGTCGCGCAGGTCAAACAGCGGCTCATGGACAACTGGCCCGCCGGTACGGAGCCCCGTCGTAGGTCGCTGGAGATCGGACGTTGGAGTAGGATTGAGGATTGACGAACGTCCTTCCTGTGTGGGTTGTAGGTATGGCGCCCGCCGACGACGCCAAGTGTATCCGGCTCATTTGCATGGGCCGTGGTATGTTGCAGGACGCGCAGACGCTGGAGGCGTCCAAGGTGCCGGGCTTCCCGACCCACCCGACGCCCGTGAACGTGTCGGTGCTACGCAGACCGCCACTAGCGGACCCGTCCGCCGCCAAGGCACCGTCCACCCGAGGCGTCTCCGGTACGACATGCTGGAAATCGGATTGGCGTTGGAGCCCACCTCCTCTGACGTGTTGTATTTTTTTGCGTTTCCAGCGGACCCACAGGCCCGCGCGAGCCCGTCAGCCAATTCACCGCCCGTAGCCGATGCGACGCCCGGCTGTGGCTGTATAATCCTGTAGCAGCAGGTAGAATAGTTTTTTTCTTCTTCTTCTGTTCATCCCGTGTGGCTTGTATTCGTTCGTTCTTCTACGATGCTCTACGTACCGTGGCTTGGGTGGGAATTGCTTACGTGAAGGGCTGCTGGCAGATCGGGCACTTGTTCTTGCCCGACTGGTTGAACCACTTGTACAGGCACGAGTTATGGTACTTGTTAGCGCACGTCTTACACGAGAGGTTGGGCAGGCCCATGGTCTTGGGGTTCAGGATCGAGTAACAAATCGGGCAGGGCTCGACGCCCTCGAACTCCTTGTCGACGTTCTGCTTCCAGAGCAGCACGGCATCCAGCAGCGAGCCGTCCTGGGCGGACGTGACCTTGATGATCTGGAGCACCCAGCGGCGCCACCGGTCCTCAGTGATGCCGATGCGCCGAGTGCACTCGACCTCGACCGACCGCAGCGGGTATGATGGTGGCACGCGGATCACCATCTCGAGTGTACACTCGTCCTTGACGTACATCGTCGTGATCTCACGCGACACCTTGCTGCCTTTGACCGTCATCTCACTACAAGAAGGCAAATAATCGTGTCATGTCAGCGCCAAAGCATAGCTGGTCGGGAGGGGGAAGATTCAGCACAAAACGCACTCGACGTCCCAGGCGTGCGCCGACGAGGCCTTGAGAATGATGTCGAGCTCGGACGCCAGCACGTACGGCGTGATATGCTACAAAACACACACATCCAAGTCACGGGGGGCTGCCAATGTCACAAACCGCCACCGACATATGCACTGACAAACCTCTTCAAAGTACTTGGTGGCCCAGCTGCGTAGGCTACGGCTGCATTCGTCGTTCCACCACGTGCGCACCATCGCCGGCAGGCGCAGCACCGTGCGGAAGAACGACTGCGCTGCAAGATTCACGGACGAGACGTCGTCCAGCGCTTCATCAAGGCCTGCAACCCCGAACAGTGGCTCGTCCTGGAGCTTGAGTCGCGCGAGACTCGATTGCGAACCGGTCTCGCGCGACAACAGCTCGCCGCACAGTGTCAGATACGTCGAGAGCAGCCCGTTCTTTGCCACATACGCGCACAGCGCTGACGAGCGCATGCCCAGGTGGCCGCCGTCTCGCGAGCCCGAATCTGGGAAGAGCTGGATAAAGAGGTCCCATGCCAGCAGCCTCGCCACGAGCGTGTCATCCTCCTCGGGTCGCTGCTGCTTGCGACGCGAGCGCTTCGTCGTGCCCACTGGAGCCGTCGACGCCTGGAAGGCGGCCTTGAGCGCCGCGCGTAGCCCCGCGGGGATGATGGATTTGGCGAGCGCTGCCTCTGTTGCAGCCTCGTCGTCGGCATTGATGTCGATCCCCGCGGTCGCGTCGGCACCGGCGCTGGGCTTGAACACGCCTGTGGATGTGCACATGGCATACAGCAGCGCACGTACGTGGAGCGGTGTCGACGACTTGTCCAGGTTGAACGTCGCGGCGAGACCCTTAATGTGGACGAACGCATCGAGAAGCAGCACGCGCACGCGGTTCGTGTCGGGCATCAGCGCGAGCAGCTTTGGCAACGTCTGAGTGGCTGCGTCCAGCAGCGCGTCGATCTCGGCAGCGAGCTCGATGACCGCCAGCGACTTGGTCGCTGAAAACAAGTCCAAGTACGTTGTAACCACTCGCGATTTGAGCAGCAGCGCTTCCGCGACACCGCACAACAGCGTCGAAAGTAAGGCCTCCCGGTGGTTGGCCTCGAGCTCGCGCAGTGACTCACCACCATCGACGTCCGCCATGACCAGCACAAGCTCGGCGACGACACGGCGGCACCGCACGAGATCCAGCGAATAAGCAGCGATCACCTCACTTGCGTCGTCGCTGCCATCGACGTCGTCGAGCGACGCAGGTAGCGTGCGCTTGTTGATGTACAGCGCCGCGACGGCCGCAACCTCGGGTTTACCGGCAAGCGCGTGGGTGAGCACTCCACGCGCTGCAAGCGACCAGCGCTTCTTCGAGTCCTCCAGCGCCGTAGCATCCGCGTCGCTCCAGGCTGACGGGGCCGCGGTCAGATATGCGGCCGCGTCCATCCACTCACTAATCGAGCTCTGGCTCCCCATTGCGAACGCTCTCGACATCTTGAGCAGCACGGGGTGGTGGACCGCTGCATCGAATGGCGCCACCACCGGCGGCTGCTGCGATGATGCCCATGCACTGGTGACAACCTTCATCGCCTCGACACCCCCGGGGCTGGGCCACTGCTGCAACGTCGCGACACTCTTAGTCAACATCTTCTCGACAACTTCAGACGCATCTGGTGAGGTCAAGAGTTGACGCACGATGCGATCGACCGCGATCTTGGAGGAAGCAGACGTTAGTGAAGGGCGTGTCTGGTCAAGCCACTGCTGCGCATACTGGATCACGTCAGACGGCGCAAGGAAAGACACAAGCACGCTCACAACGAGGCGATCGAGCCGCGCGTGCTGGTCTGCGGTTAGATCCTCGAGGGTCTCGACATCGTCTTTTTCCTCACTGGGCTCGATGTGCTGGTTCGTGAATAACACGCGTCGGTACCGCGGACTCGCCTCGTCTCCAACCATCGCAATCACACTCGGAAGATGTTCCGCAAGGCTCGAGTACAATGGGCGAAGCGACACGTACTCAATAGGTAGCACAGTCGCGTCGCGACTCAGGGTGGCCATTGACTCAGCCTGCAAAATCGCCCACGTGAGTCCGTGGCACACATCAATATCAACGAGGCGGCGCAGCAGCTTTAGCCCACGCTCGTGGTCACGCGCGAATAGCTCGGTGAAGTAGTCTGTCACACGCTTGGTCGCGTCACTCGCGTCTTCGTCGTCGCAAAGCTCAGCGAGGCAGCTCAGCAGTCGATCATACAGCGACGTCAGCTGCGCACGTGAGCCTTCAAATCGAAGGTCAAAGAGTGTGAGGCGGTTGACTAGTGCAAACGCGGAGCACGACGCGTCGCTTTCGGCAGCGTCCCGACCGTTCTCGTCGATCCTCTCGGTGGACGCGAGCTCCAGGTACAACTCCACGTACGAGGCCCAGATCTTGGAAGAGTACGCGGTGCCATCGGACGCGAAGATACCGTTGATTGTGTCGGCGAGCGAGTTGACCAGCGAGAGACGACGCTCAGTCGTCCACCCCGCGACGGCCACGCGGACGTCGCGCTTCCACAGCGCCGCGGCCTCGGTGCGGAAGCTACTCTTCGCGGCGAGGTGGAAGAGGCACGCGTACAACTGCTCTTCGGCCGCTCGTAGTTCGCTGGGCAGAATGATGTCGCCGCCAAGGCGCGCGAATAGGCCTACGAGGCTAGGCAGTACACGCATCACCAAGGCTTCGTCACCGTATTGCTGCTGTGTGACAAAGTGACTCAGGATCACCACAGCATCAGCGCTGACTACAGGCATGCCCACTTCGCCACCGAGACACGAGTGAAGCACAGTTGAGAACGCATCAGCATCGGCGTCGTCGAGCCGGCCCTTGAGGCTGATCATCACGAATTCGTCGAGTAGCTTGCCCTTCCACACATCCGCTAGCGCGTGGGCCTCCGTCTCAGTGGACGGCGGCACCGTGACGTCATGGAAACTACCGCTCGTGACCCACTGCGCTGCGCCCGCTGTCGTGAACGGCGCCCGCAAACACGTCTCCACGACCAGTGCGGCCTTGTAGAGATCACCATACTGAACACCAAAATCCTGGAAGAGCTGCAGCACAAAGGCCTTCTTGTCTGCTACGAGGCCAATAAACTGCTGCGCCGCACGGAGAACCACAGCGACGTCATTTGACCGTAAGCGATCCTCCGGGAACGCGCCTGCCGAGACGACAAGCGGACGCACGTAGGCGGCAAAGTGCTGCTCGACCGACTGCTCGCCGTCAAGCAAGCCCAACCCGTCGGCGCCGATTACGTCGAAAAGTCCATTCATGAGCTCGAGCGCCAGCGTCGCTCGCTCGGGGGTCGTGAGCTGCGCGACGCACGACTCGTACGTGCGCTTGCCAGCCGCGACAAACACCTGTCGCGACTCCACGTCACCATCGACGGGCTGAGTATCAGCCACGACCTTAAGAAATGCGTTCACGTGCGCGGGACGCACAGTCGCGGTAGACGGGAGCGCTTCGAGGACGGCCACGAGCCACGTGTTGGACGCGTCCACAAACTGAGTCGCGACGGCGGCACTAAGCGGATCACTCGAGCCGCGCAGCTTAGTCACCATCGTCTGCCACTCGAGCGCATACGTCTTGGCATTGCGCACCGACAGCTTTGTTGACGTGAACACGGTGAGCAGCGAGTCCTTCATCGGCTTATCAAATTGGCCAATGTAGTTCGCGACGATATGCGCTGCAGGTGCTGAGTCCCCGTCCACTTCAAAGAGCCGCATCGCCGCCGCGCGGTTCGTCGGGCTGCGTAAAAAGTAGTCCATGAACGCGCGCAAGCACTCAAACACGGCCTGGATCGTGATGTCCTCGTGGAAGCGGCCATCCGGAGATGCGAGGAACTTCCACGCGTTCTCAACCACACCGCTGTAGAGTGGGCAAGCGCCGGACTTGAAATCCACGACATGTTCGAGTGGGATCATCGCGAGCAGGGGCAGCAACACGGGGAACGACGATCGTGCCGACCCGAAAAAGCCGTGACGCACCTGCGCAAACAGCCGCGGCTGCACGGCGCTCTTGACAAACTTGGCAAACGCCTGCGACTCACGCTGGTGCTGCCAGAGAGTCGGCCCGGCCTTCTGGAGAAAAGTGAGCACCATGTCCCAGAGGTCGTGCTGGTTCGCTGGGTGCTTGTCGCTCAGGGCGCCGAGCACGAGCTTGCCAAAGTACTCTTCGCGCGCCTCGACGATCGGGAACGCGAGCGACACGAGCGACTTGAGCGTCTTGTACGTCGCCTTGCGGATACCGTCGCGCGTAAAGTTGGCGTTCTTCGAGGTCGCCGCGACCAGCCGGCCAAATTTGTCGTGCGACACAACGCTCGCGACCGAGAACTCGGGGTCGCCGTCGCTCAGCTTGGCGACGTTGCCCGTGCTCGCAAGCAAATTGATGATCTTGTCGACACTGAGCACGGCCGCGGTCACGCAGCGTTCGTACCGCTCCTCGCGCTCGTCGCTTTCGGCGAGCGTCACGCCAGGGAACGAGTCGGGCGTCTGCTGGAAGAACGCGCTGTACTCCTCCATGACCGCGCCCACATGGGCCACGACAATCTCGGCCTGCATCTCCGGGTTCTCGGGAAACAGTGCCTCGAGCGCCTTGGTCGCGGCCGCGGCGGCCTCGCCGTTCGGGTCGTGCATGGCCATGAGCCAGTAGGGCAGCAGCCGTCGCAGGTGCGGCGCAAACGCCTTGGGCTTAAGCTTGGTCATGAGCGCGAGCAGCACTTCGTTGAGCAGGTGGCGCACTTTGCGGTCCTTCTGGTCGCGCACTTCAAACGTGTAGAGCTGCACAAAGTGGCCCACCATGGCGCGCAGCTCGAGCGGCTTCTTGTGGGGCACGAGGTCCGTGAGGAACCCGTGGAGCGCCTTGACCTTGGTCACCGTGCCCTTCTTGCCCAGCATCTTGAGCGCCATCGCGATCTCGTGGTCCGAGCCGTCGTAGATCGCCGAGCCCGCTGGACCGCTGCTGTAGTCGTCGCCGGTGGCCGTCGCTGTGCCGGCAAAGGCCGCGAAGGGGTTCGCCGCGGGCGCCGCGTCGCCCGTGGGCTTGGCGAAGCTGGCAAAGCCCACGAAGCCGCTGGCGCCACGCAGCGACTCGTGGGCCTTGGCGCGCGACGACGCCTGGCTCTGCTCGAGCTTCTCGCGCTGCTTGTTGGTCTTGGGCGCCATCCTCCCGATTCTTGGAGATCGCTCTCGCTTTCTCTGTGGACACGCTCCCTGGTTTTGAGTGAAGGTCCTCCCGGGAGCTAAACGACCATCATTCTACCTTGCGGCAAGGTCCCACTGTGGGGATCCTTATCAGTGCACGGTGGATTGTTTATTTTTCATTGGGTATTATTTATCACCATTTGATTGGTCGTTGCGTGAATAGTGCGACATGATTGGTGGAAGGCGTTGAACCAGCGCCGATTTGTCCGCATACGAACATATGATTGGATGAAAGAGATCTATACAGTGTGGCCCACACCATCCAAAGGCCCCCCTTTCCAGCAACCCGCTTGAGAAGCTCCGCAAGGCAAGGGAGGGGCTCTGCGTCGTCGTCCGGTGGGGCCATCGACAGAGAGAAGAGCAACGAAAACCTTTTCGTTCCTCCCACGAGAGATGCGTCGCGCTGTCCACCCTCGCGCGTTGCTGCGCCTCGCGGCGGCTGCGCGCCAACCCTCGAGCGCCGTCGCCATGAACGCCACTGTGACACGTCCAGCGGCCAATGCGCTGGTTCAGCTGCCCGTGGCGGTGGCGACGGCGTCGCCGTTCGCGGTGCGCGGCTTCAGCACGGCCGCGGACGTTGCCGCGTCCGATGAGGACGTGCCGCCGCCGGGCATGCCGACCCCCGAGGAGGCCGTGGTGAACCAGGAGGAAGCCCAGGAGGAAGACGAGATGGGGCGCAAGCTCAAGCCCAAGGAGGTCGTCGAGCAGCTGAACAAATACATTGTGGGCCAGCCCGACGCCAAGCGCGCGGTCGCGATCGCGCTGCGCAACCGCTGGCGCCGCCTCAAGATCCCGGAGGACCTGCGCCAGGAGGTGAGCCCGAAGAACATTCTCATGATCGGCCCCACGGGCTGCGGCAAGACCGAGATCGCGCGCCGCCTCGCCAAGCTCTGCGAGGCGCCGTTCGTCAAGGTCGAGGCCACCAAGTTCACAGAAGTCGGCTTCCACGGCCGCGATGTGGACCAAATCATCCGCGACCTCGTGGAGAACGCGATCAACATGGTCAAGAAGCAGCGCAAGGAGCGGGTGCGCAAGGAAGTGCAACACCTCGTCGAGAACCGCATTCTTGACGCGCTCACGGGCGCGAACGTGACCGAGCGCTCGCGCGCGTCGTTCCAGCGGCTGCTGCGTCTCGGTGAGATGGAGGACCGCACGATCACGGTGGACGTGCCAGCGTCGCGCAATGCCAACAACTCGCCGATCTCGTTTGTCGCGGGCGAAAAGTCGATGCCCATTGGCGAGATCTTTAGCAAGGCCTACGGCGAGAAGAAGTTCGAGCGCAAGGTCATGACGGTGGCCGAGTCGCGCGCGATCTTTGAGGAGATGGAGATGGAGAAGGCGATCGACATGTCGGATGTCGTGCGTGAAGCCATTAGCGAGACGGAAGAGAACGGTATCGTGTTCATTGACGAGATTGACAAGATCTGCTCGAACGGTGACTTCCGCCGTCAGGCTGACCCGAGCAGCGAAGGTGTGCAGCGCGACTTGCTGCCGCTCATCGAAGGCTCGGTGATTTCGACCAAGCACGGCAACGTGAACACGGATCACATCTTGTTCATTGGTTCGGGTGCGTTCCACTCGGCCAAGCCCTCGGACCTGCTCGCTGAGCTGCAGGGTCGTCTGCCCATCCGCGTCGAGCTCAAGGGCCTGACCGAGGACGACATGTACCGCATCCTCACGGAGCCTGTGACGAACCTGATCAAGCAGCAGATCGAGCTGATCAAGACGGAGGATGTGCACCTCGAATTCACGGACGAGGCGATCCGCGAGATCGCGCGTGTGGCCTCGGTCGTGAACAAGACCGTCGAGAACATTGGTGCGCGACGATTGCACACAGTTTTGGAGAAGGTTGTGGAAGAGATCAGCTTTGACTCATCGGATATGGCACCGGGCTCGACGCTTAAGGTCACGAAGGAGTACGTGGAGGAGCGCGTGGGCAACCTGCTCAAGACCACGGATCTGTCCAAGTTCATCCTGTAATTGAGTCGCGTTGTGCTATGGTGGGGAGAGTCGAGGGAAGAGCGTGCATGGACCACGTCGTAGGCTGTGGCTCCAACCCTCGCAGTACCAAACCCGCACGGACGGTGCCGTTCGCTACACTAGCCGCAAGGAGTACAAAAGTTCACAAAACGAAACGAAAAAGAAACCCTCAAATACAGCCACCCACACAAAAGCTCATCTTATCTATGTCTAGGTCTTCCGTCGTCGTGACTAGTATGGCTTGTATGTGGCTCTACCAGATCTCGATCTCGTTCTGTATCCGCTCGACCTCTTGTTGGGGCAGTACCTTTTGGTTGGTGCCGTGGTGGCTGGCCTGTACGACGTGGTCCTGGACGCTTCGCTGGACGGCAAGCATGGCACGGAGGTTGGTGTCGTACTCTGCATCGAGCGTCTCCATGAGGGAATCGATCGCATCATTGTCGTCGACGTCCATATCCATATGCGGAGCCGTGTACACCAGCGAAGCCTCTTGGTCGATCTCGGGGGGGAATTCCATCGCCGTCTCGGCCTTGTGCTTCACACATCCATGGAGCAGCCCGAGCGGTGACGGATTCCACTTGCTGAGCTCAACCCACTGGGACGAGGACCCGTCAAGTTGCTTGCGGATGGAGGCGTCGTTGGCCACAATGCTGTGCGTGCGGACGCCCTTGCACGCGCGAAGCAGGCCACGGAGGCGGTCCATGAGAGCGCCATTTGGAACATCACCCGCTTGTGCCACTCGGTCGCTCACGAGCGCGAGCATCGTGGCGCCGCTGCGGTAGATCTCGTCGATCGGCTCTTCCGCGTACTTGATCCGCTCGCGCCACTCGTTGCTGAGCAACAGCTTGATCCAGAAAAAGCTCACTTCCAGCTCTCCGCCTGGAGCGTCTTGGAGGGGGGCCTGTGCGGCGGTCATGACTTTCTGGCAAAGCGCCGCGAGCAGGCTCGCGCTCACACTACTCCATAGCGTCTGCAGCTCCAGCACCAGCGACGTGAGCTCACTCTTTGGGTACTTGGCCAACGCGTCTGCCTCGGAGAGCGCCGCTCCGGAACTGGCTTCGGGGAGAAATGCTGGGAGAAACAGCGCGCCCGTCGGGAACGGGCGCTCGCCGAACTGGTGGCCGTCCACAAGCAGCGGTACGACATTGTCGCGGAGCTTCTCCGTGTCGAGCGCGTCCTGGAGTGGCGTGGCCGCGTCGGCGCCATGCGTGTCCACGACCGGCAGCTTCGCCACCAGCGCCTCGGCGGTCTGGCGGACTTGGCCGCGAAGGACGTCCTCTTGCTTGAACCAGTAGTTGGACCGCAGCCACGCGAGCAAGTGGCTCGCCGCGAAGCGCAGCATCGGCAGCGACGGCAGCTGGTTGTGGGTCGACTCGTGGCGCAAGTCGACGATCCAGAGCGGGATGCCGATGCGCTGCGCGAGCGCGCTCACGGCCATGGCGTACGCGCCCTTCTGGGAGCCGTCCACGAGCCCGTTCACGCAGCGCACGATCGCCGTCGCGTACGCGAGCGAGAGCTCCATGTGGGACCGCGCGCTCACGCCCACGGCGTGGTGCTGGTGCGCGGCCAGTCGCTCGTGGAGCGCGATCTCGACGAGCTGCGCCGTGGCGTTGACCGAGACGGGCACTTCGCCACGGCTGCGCCAGGCCGCAACCCGCGAGACCGCGCGCTGCTGCGCGGACACGTCAGCGGCGAAGAGCCCCGCGTGGACGTCCTGCCACTCGCGCCAGTCGCGCCACCGCGCCACGCTGCGACGCCCGGCCATCCTCCTTCTTGGCAATAATGGTGGGCGCCGGCCCAGAGCGATATCAGCCAATCACCACACTAATCCCCGCGCGTGTGACTGACAGAGGTCACTACAACCTCCAGAATGGGGAACATGATGCAAGGGGAGGATGGAAGGGAGGAGTTGATACTGTAGTTACGACTTGCGACGGGACTATTTTGCTGCACACTTGCACACGCGACTGATAAACATCAAGGGATCACATAGAGAGGAGCCCCAACGGGCCACGGCCTACGCCTGGCGTCGTCCCCCCATTCGATCTGGGGGTGGGCTCCACATCGACGACGAGAGGAAGAGGAGGGTGGGGGCACACGCTGGGGTTAATATTCCGTGCAGGCCGACGACGCCGTGGGCGAGACTTGCTGGCAGCAAAAGCAGTTGTCCCACTCGCGGTCGCAGCGGCTGCAGTGGCTCGCGTCGCTGGCCTCGCTCGCGTGGCTGCGCTCGTGGTACTGGTGCTGGGGGTAGAGCCCGTCGTCGTCGCCGTTGCAGTAACAGTGGGTCCACTTCTGGAGGCATCGCTGGCACGTGTCGGCGTCCACGACGGGCGCGGGGCGCGGCGCCTTTTTGTGGGGCACCTCGGCGTACGTCGGGAGCGCCTTGGCACGGAGCCCCGCGACCTTGATCTCCTGCTGCTGGCGCTTGTCCTCGAGCGCCTGGAGAATGTGGGGCTTGAGGTTGGACGGGAAGAGCTGGTCATAGTTGATCTGCAAAAAGGTCTTGAGCACGGCGTTCTCAATGTTGGCGCGCGCGTGCTCGCAGTCGTGGAAGCGCTTGAAGCAGATACAGCGCAGCAAGTGGCGCAGAAACAGCGCGAGGCTGTCCATACGCTCCTTGACCACGGCCGGTTGGCTCGAGCGCAGTAGCCGGCGCCGAGGGAAATGGTAGTCGGCGATCAGCGGCTCGTACAGCTCGCAGTAGTGGCAGTGGCCCCAGCTCACAAACTCGATCAGCTCCTTGCGGAGCTTGAAAAAGTCCGAGTACCGGCGCTTGACGATCACTTTGCTGTGCGCCGCGTGGTTGCGCACGACGACCGTGTACATGGTGAACTTGTGCTTCTTGGCGTCGGCGCCCAGCTCGGTCTCTTTGCTGGCCGTGATCGACACGTCGATGGACTCTTCGTCGTACATGGCGTTTGGAGGAGGAGGAGTAACGGGGTGGGAGGATAGCGCTGGAGGCGAGCGCTGAGGAAATGAGGAGGAGGAGGAGGGCCACGGCGCGACGGGTCAGGGATTATGGGTCGGCCGTAGGAGCGCGACAAATGGGAATGAAGGGGGAAAGACGTCACAACCAAAGCGGCAGCACACACACCGACTATAGAACCTCATTGACGAGGTTTTATGGATCCACAAGGGGGGCCAAACCGGACAAGGGGTAGGGATGTGGACAGAAGTGGCGGTCGAGATGGCGAGTGTTGATTGGCCGAGAGCACGGATCAGGAAAAAACGGTTTACAGTTACAGTCGCGATACTCCAGACCGTAACCGAATGACTTCCTCAGTCAGTTCCGAAAAGCTAAATTTTGGTCTTCAGAGAGAAAAAAAAAAAAAAACGATGTGGAGGAAAGATACCCCGTGATTTCGAACACTCTCGACAAAAAAAATAGAACCTCTGCCCACGCCAGGGTTGACGCTCAGCCGCACGCACCCTGTTCAAGATCGCCAGGCTATTTTCGTTCTCTCTCCTCACACCCTCTCTCTCCCTCGCACCCATGGATGGAGCGGTGGATATTGTATCAACACAAAAGAAGGCGGCAAGGTCCGTTGGGGTTTGCTTGCGTCGACTTGAGAGAGAGAGAGAGAGTTCTGAGCGGTGGCTCTCTATGGATATCGGACAGGTGGCTCCTGTCCAGACGGATGGCTTGTAATATCCTGTTCGGGGTCGATTGACAATCCGGTGGATGGAGCGCACCCCGATGGGCCTCAACAACTGCCCCCCGAAACGTTGATAGAGGTTGAGCCGAAGGAGACAGTGGCTCAGGTGAAGACCTTGAGGAAGTCTACTTAAGTGACCAGTGGTCCCGTCTCTCGGACTTCCTGGCCTCTTCCGCGCTGAATGGACGGACACTTGGAGAATTCGACCAGCTAATAATCCACAGCACGCGATGCGTGGAGAGGCGAGTCCCGCAAAAGCGCGACACGCCCGACTCTTTCTCGACATGAGATGGAAAGGGGATGGACGACTGCAACGCCCGAACCTTTACGCACGTCGTGCGTAAGAAATCGGGGGGACGCCCCATTTAGTTGCATGGCCGAGGCTGGGGTCTTCGATGGACTCGTTGTGTTGATTGCATCCTTCGGTGGCTGCGAGTTTTTGAGCTCGTCGTTCGACGTGCTCGAACGCCGTGATCCTCACGTTGGTTCTTGTTGTCCTTCCTGAGCAGGGGCCAGTGGGGGCTCTTTCCACCAAAAGGCAGAAGAAACGAGGGTCGCCATGTATCTCACAACCCACTCGACTGGCCCCAAATCCACAAGGCAATGCCTCGGGTTCCTGGCTCGGGCTGTGCGGCAGTAGAGGGGTAGAAAATGTAACCTGACTGCATAGCAATGCGGACTATATCACGCCGCCGCGTGGAGAGACGCGCGATGCTCCAACGCAGTGACCCACACCGCCAACGTTGGTCATCATATACGAGTTGAAAATGAGGGAAACGTGGTAACATTACTCAATAGTCAGTCTGGTAGAGCCGCACGGACGGCAATCGATCCGACAGCTCGCGGTTATTATTAGTGGTAGCGCGGGATAAAGAGGCTCACGGGAGTGCCGCACGACGCCGACTGGTTGGTGTACGTGAGCAGGCCCGTGGCGGCGTCGATGCGGAAGACCTGGATGTCGTTTGTGTCCTGGTTCGCGACCAGCAAAAAGTTTTTGTACACGGTGAAGCTGCGCGGCGTCTTGCCGCGGGTCGACTCGTGGCCGAGCGCCGTGAGCTGGCCGTTCTTGCCGATCCGGAAGATCGCGATGCTGTCGTGGCCGCGGTTCGACGTGTACAAAAAGTTGCCGCACTCGGACGTTTCGATCTCGGCGCTCGACGACTTGTTGGCAAAGTCGGCCGGGAGCGTCGAGATCTCCTGGGTCGCGTTCGCCGAGAGCGCGCCGGTCGAGGCCTGAAGCGTGTACACGCCGACCGTGTTGCTCAGCTCGCCGACGACGTACGCGTACTTTTGCGTCGGGTGGATGGCCATGTGGCGCGGGCCCGAGCCCACGGGGCGCTGGATGAACTCGCCCCGGGCGTTCGCCACGAGCCGGCCGGCCTTGTTGACATTGAACTGCGCGATGCGGTCGTTGCCCAGGTCGGCGCCCAACACGGCGGAGGAGGCCTTGCCGACCCAGGTCATGCTGTGCATGTGCGCCGAGTCGCGGGTGCCGGGCGTGTACGCGCGGAAGTCGCTCGCCGGCTGGAGCGAGCCGTCGGCGTTGACCGGGAAGATGCTCACGCTGCCGCCGTTGTAGTTGGAGACCGTGACGAAGCGCTCGTCCGGGCTCACCGACACGTGCGCGGCGCTGCCGCCGCCCGACTCGACGCGGTTCAGCTCGGTCATGGAGCCGGCGGCGTCGACGCTGATCGCGTACACCCATCCAGTGACCGTGCCGGGCTTGAGCTCGGACGGGTCCGAGACTTCGTTGACGGCGTAGACCACGCGGCGGTTCTTGTCGTGCGTGCCGGCCACAAACGTCGGGTTAAAGCCAAAGGCCTTGGCGCCGACGGCCGTGAGCGCGCCGCTCTCGGTGTTGAACTGGAACACGTGGACGCCCTTGCCGGTGCCGTTGACCCAGCCTTCGTCGCGCGAGTACGTGCCCGCGAAGAGCAGCACACTGTTGGTCTTGTCCTCGGCGCGTGGTGGCACCTGCGCCGCCAGGTTGGGTTCCGCCGCCACGGTCGAGCCGACGGCGGCGACGGCGGCCGCGAGCGCGAATCGGAAAAAGCGCATAGCTGACAGAGGAGGTAGGGGGGGAGAGTGACTGCCGTGCGCGCTGCCGGTCGCAACTTGTTGAATGGCCAGGTGGCGGGCTCGGAAGCCCGCAGGATGGATTTGGAACACGAGGCCGAGGTCTGCGTGCGTGCTCCAGAGGGAAGGCACTCACGACGCCGTCGGTCCCGACGACGTAGTCCATTGGGCAGAGGAAGACTTGATTTCTTGGTCGCGCGCTCGCGGCGGCGCCCGTCTGGATCTTCCGCGGCAGGTGACCATTTCCAGCTGGCGAGACCCATGGTTCAAGGAGTGCGAGAAGCCATCAAAAGCCGGTATCTTGCAGTTGGCACCACTACGAGGTGAGATGAAGCACATCTTGTACAATACAAGGTAGGTAGATTTCCATCCATTCCTATTTAAAGAGGATGTAACTATACCTTGTTTCGGGATTTATCGATGTGGTTGGTACCTGTGACGTGTGTGGACCTCGAGAGGGACAATCCGTTTGCTGATCCGGCCTCTCCTTCCCGGGAAGGCTGGAATTCGCGTCGTCGTCGTGTCACGAGCGTGCCTCCTTGACAGTCGTCAACAGTCGCCGATGGTCTCCCCATCATGTACTACAGTACACATGTACTGAGTACAGGATCAAGCAACAGGCAGTGTACAAATTCACTGGCGCTCCCTGGATCACTCCGCACCGTCTCGGAAAAGCAGCTTCGGTTCGCCTTGGATGATGGTCCTGGCGAACGAAAGCCCCCACTCCTGTTCGTGTGTGTTTGTTCCATCGGCCCGGCCGTCAAGAACGGCTTTCTGCTGGATGGAGCGAGCGCCGTGGGAAGGGACAGCTTGCCCCACCACACATACAGGTCGCGGCGTCGTTTGAGGTGCATCATCGATGGAAAACCGTTGCAGCCCATTTTCGGATCTAGTCGAACTATCACTGTACTAATATATAACATGGTACCGTATACTGTCATTTTAGTACGACGTCATGTTGGAAAAATCGAAAACCAAAGGGCACACCACTTTGACCACCAGGTAATGGGAAGCTCCGAGCGCTGCCTCTACTACGCGCCCTCGCGGATGGAGGGGAGCTCACGTACCATGCGTCTATGCCGATGTGTTCCACGCGTGTCATAGTCCCTCTCTCTCGTCTTTTGCGCCCCCGCCATGAGCGACGAGATCGCAAACTTTTTCCCGCAGGTTGGGGACCACGATGGAAACAACCCGTGGTCGTTCGCGCTCTCACCAACGAACCCACGGCCATGTTTGGTTGTGTGCGTATAGACGATCGCGCCGCCCGTAGTGCTGTCGAAGGAGCTCGAGGCGCTCCACGACTTTCTCGCCCACCAGCACCTCCACGCCTCGAACGAACGCGAGCTCGCCGGTACGGATTGATTCCACACGGTGTACGTACAGGATGATAGGCCGACGCTCATAATACGGTGGTGCGAAGAGCTGGCACAGATGAGCGAGAAGCAACTCGAGGCCAAGATTCGGGAGCTGGAGAACTGGAACTTTCGGCTGAACCTCGACGAGAGTGCGTCTGTGGATCGTGTTGACAAAGGCGTCGCTCTGTCTGACGAATGGTCAATCGCCATGGATTTGTAGCCAAGGAGTTCCAGGCCGGCATCCAGATGGGCATCCTCGACGACGCGTCGTCCCAGGCGGGCGATGACCAGCAAAGCCACGCATGAGCGGAAATCCACGAACTGTATTTGTCTCTATATTCGTTGTGGTCCAACCGACCTCCTCCTCTCTCTCTCTCGGATTGACCTCACACACAAGCACCACGAAATGATCAGTGAGGCTCATGGCATGAGCCTTGCTTCCACGGAAGCGTCACCGCTCGCGGGTCACACACACAATTGTCCAGTTCAGAATCTGATTGGTCATAACCATGAGACTTGACTGTAAATGTTTTGTGTTCACTCTTTGCTGAGTTGGCTCCCTGTGTGAACGCATCGAGTTCCAGATCCACTTGTCGACAAACTCCCAGCGGCCCACGGTGTCTCCACACGTCAAGAGGATGGCGGACCGCGCGCTCCACCGCGCCGTCACGAACGGCGACGCCGACGCCCTGGAGAAAGTTCTCCGAGACCACGACGTCGACGTCAACAATTTGGACGTGTACGGCCGCTCCGCATTGCTCAAGGCAGTGATGTTTGGCCACGTCGTGATCGCTGAGCGGCTGATCGAGGCCGGCGCGGACGTCTCGATCACGGCGGCAAACGGGCACAGCGCGCTGACGCTGGCGCTGGAGAAGGGCCACGACGCGCTTGCGATGAAACTGGCGTCGGCAGGTGCCCAACTCGCGAGTCCGGAGCAAGCGACCCAAGTGCTTCTCCACATCACCAAGGATGACGCCGCGTACGTGCGGACGCTGCTACAGGCTGGCGCCCGCATGAATGACGGAGGTCGACAATCACCGCTCATGAACGCGGCTATCAACGGCCATCTAGCTGTCTCGGAGGAGCTGCTGGCGGCTGGCGCAGACGTTGAGTGGCGAGACCCACGTGGCAACACAGCGCTGATAGCGGCTGCATCTCAGGGCCACGTGGCCATCACGACGCGACTTCTCGCGGCGGGCGCGAGCCATGATGCCAAGAACGACGACGGTAACTCGGCATTGCATTGCGCAGCGGAGAAAAACGACGTTGCGACGATCCGAGTGCTCCTTTGCGCTGGCGCCAATGTCAACGACTTGAACGGATATAGAGGGACTGCGCTCCACTACGCCGCGACGTGGGGAAACCAAGAGATCTTGGAGCTACTATTGGGTGCCGGGGTCGACGTTGACGGCGTCGACATCCTGAATGACACGGCGCTCGTACGGGCAATCCGAGCCGGCGAAACCAACTTCGCGTTGAAGCTGCTTGCGGCGAATGCGAATGCAGACATTGCCGATTGTGTACATGGCGATACAGCTCTCATTCGCGCAGCTTCGAAGGGCGATGCGCAATGCGTACGCGCCATTCTCCAGCGCGACAACATCGATGTGGATAGAGTCAACAAGAACGGGATGTCTGCACTGCTGATGGCCACCGAGAATGGCCACGAGGCGATCGTCGAAGATTTGGTCGCTGCGCGTGCAAACATAGATATCTCAAACCGCGACGGTAGTACGCCACTGATCCTTGCCATACAACGCCGACACGTACAAATCGTGGCTACTCTTCTAAAAGCTGGAGCGGACGTCCATCGCGCGACGCGTGTCGGACGTACGCCTTTGATTGAAGCCGTCGATGCGAAAGACAGTGAGATTGTACGTTTGTTGCTGGAAGGAGGAGCCATCGTGGATTTCAACGACAGGGGCTGCAACACTTTGTGTGTAGCGTCGTGCCGTAAGAATAACGACATTTTGCCCCAACTGGTCGAGGCCGGGCTGTCCCGCGGAGAACGCGGCGATCGAGCTACCGGTGCTCCATTGGCAGCTGTGGCCTGGGCCAACTTCTGGCCAGACGAGATTAACATGCTGCTGGCAGCCGGAGAAGACATCGGGATGTAGGAGACGCGACACCGCTCGCTCGTGCAACCCTCACATCGAATCTGGATGCCGCACGGAAACTGCTCGAGGACGGAGCGGAAGTCGACCAAACCATGGCTGATGGTACTACCGCGCTCATGTATGCAGCACAATCTCAGAACTCGGCACTCGTCAAGCTGCTGATCGATGCAGGCGCAGATGTCAATCACGTCGACCCGCACGGCAACACACCGTTGCGTTTCGCTGCAGGCAGCGGAAGTGACGTCAGCGTGGACCTGCTGCTCCAGGCGTGTGCCGACTTTGACTACAGTGGGCCTCAAGGAGAGAACGCGGTCATGGATGCCAGCCGAGCGAACGCAGTCTCAGTGCTCAAGAAATTGGTCGCTATTGGTGCAGACATCCATGCCAGCACAAGCCATGGCGACACCGCGCTCACGATGGTAGCGATTGCGGGAAACACGGAGATCGTATCGGCACTCGTTGCAGCCGGGGCGCTCGTCGACCATGTCAATCGATATGGGTACACCGCGCTGATGTATGCAGCCCAACACGACAACTTGGCTATGGTGAACGAGCTACTCGAAGCGGGCGCCTGCGTGGTTCACAGAAACAAGCAAGATCAAACTGCGATCGACGTAGCAGTAGCGAACGGCAATGGCGCAGTCGTTACCAGGCTGCGCGAGATGGGATGTGGATGCTAGCTGCTCATCAATTGGAGCGTCAGGGTTCGCTTTGGAGCTGGAATATTTGTTTTTCCGATGAGTGGATCAACGGGTGCGGTCGTGAGTCGGACCCCTGGAGAGCCCCACGCCTGATACTCCCACCATTTCGGCTCATTGTTCGTTTCGTCGTCTCGATCCCCGATTGATCGGGGACAATACTGAGGATCAGCTCTCGTCGCACATGGCTTCACCCCAATCAACAATTGCAGAAAATACCCCCGAAAAAGAAAACTCGACGCTTGGGCTTCTCCCACTATTACGCGATAGCGCCGCCTCTGTCCGTCGACAGCAACGTCTCTTTCTCTCTCTCTCTATCTCTCTGTTGTCATGAACGACCAGAGCCCATCGAACGACACATAGCGTTGTTTCCCCCTCCACTAGCCACGCGATGCCATGAATCGTACTTACCCCGCATGCCACTGTACACCATACTGTTCAGTCCACAATCGCCGAAGCCGCCATTTCGAACAAGCCGTGCGTCGGTCGGCGTGGGACCTTGAGACCGTCGTCTCTTCCTCCTTCCTCCGGACCATCGACCCACGGAACGGCCATGACCACCAGCGTGGCGTCGCCGCGGTCGGTCACCGGCACGCCGCGTGGCACGAAGCGTCTGCGGCGGCAGTGCACGGCGCCGGACTGCGCCAAAGTGGACGCCGGCGGCGGCTTTTGCGTGGCCCACGGCGGCGGCAAGAAATGCGCGTTCCCCGGGTGCCGCAAAGGGTACCAGACAGGCGGGTTCTGCCGCCAGCACGGCGGCGGCGCGCGGTGCCAGGTCCGCGGGTGCGGCAAAGTGGACGCCGGCCGCGGGCTCTGCCGCGCCCACGGCGGCGGCCGGCGGTGCCAGGCCGAGGCGTGCGCCAAGGCCGACGTCGGCGGCGGCTTTTGCACGGCCCACGGCGGCGGCCGGCGCTGCGCCGAGCCCGGGTGCACCAAGATCGACCAGGGCGGCGGCAAGTGCCGCGCCCACGGCGGCGCGCGGCGGTGCCGCCACGACGGGTGTACCCACCCGGCCCGGGGCGCGAGCGGGCTCTGTAGTGACCACGGCGGCGCGCAGCTGTGCGCGACGCCCAACTGCCGCCGCATCGCCAAGGCCGAGGGCGGCACGCTGTGCTCGGGCTGTGCCAAGTCGCGCGTGGTGGCCCACGCCAACGACGATGAGCCACGCCACCACCACCACAACGACGACGACGCCAACCACCAGATCACGAGCCCGGCGGCCGACGACACGACGCCAATGCCGCCGTTCAGTGAGATGCTCGCGCGCTCGTCGCCTCGGTACGAGTACTCCCCGGTGCCAGTGACGGATGGCATGGGCCCGTTCCGCGCGTTCGTGCAGGCAGCGACGACCGCGAGTATCGCGTCGCCTCCGCTGTACGGGGACGACGACGTGGCTGGCATAGTGCGGTCTCCTCCTGTCTTCGTGATGACACCGCCAGTAGAGGACGACGAGCCACGAGGCGATACCGAAGAATACAACCAAACTGTGCGCGAAGATTCGGGGAGCTGTCTGGACAACGGGTGCTCCAAGAGCTTTGGCGGACGTTGTAACTGCAAGGCTGGATGCACGTGCTGCTCGCGTGCTCGAGCCGCCGAGCGTGGCGAAGACCCACAAACCGACCCGACCGCAGACACGACTGCGACAGCGTCGCGTGCTCCGCCTGTTGTATCGTTTCTCCAGCTGCAACGCGTCGTCCTGGCCATTCAAGCGAGTAAGCTGCCCATAGCGATCGTCGCATCCATGCTCAAAGCCGTCCACGGCGTGCGCAGCGTCCACATCAAGCCACGTAGTAACAACGCTGAGGAAGAAGAGGGGTCTCTGAGCTCCATTGTACTGCGCTGTAATCCGGATTTCGCCGTCAGCAGCCTCGAGCTGCTCACACTCGCCAGCGTCGAATATGCAGTCAAGGAGACCTCGACGCTTGACTGGTCGTGGAAAGAGATCGTACTCCGCGTCGCTGATATGATGTGTCCAGGCAACTGCGGCCGGACTGTGATGAACGCGCTGCAGCCGATCAGCGCTGTCAGCACGGCGAATCTGGTCTTCGAGGAGCGGTGCGTCATTGCACGTGGAGACATGGGAACGCGCGAGCTATGCGATGCCGTCGAGGCCGTCGGCTTCGAGCCTGTCGTCATTGCCGAACTGCCACTCGCAAAGCGCTTCACGTTCCGCGTGGTAGACTTCGCCAGCGTCCACCTCATGGAGGATCGCCTTCGTAACCTGTTCCTGGAAGTCGAGGGCGTCGAGACTGTGCTGTGCGCAGTCAATCGAGCGGAGGCGCTCGTGGAGGCGACGCTGGCCGACGCCGGAAGCCTCCTCCAGGCGGCACACACGAAAGGCATCATGATTGTCGAAGTCCAGGAAGATGAGCGCGATATACAGTCATCACCTTTCGATCCAACGCACGTCGGTAGGCCTTGTCACGAATCCATCGGGCGTCCATCCGGGCAGGCGAGTGCTGTGGAAGGAAGTGAACACGTCTGCGATGTGAAGGTTTGCCCGCACAACGGCTGTGAGCAGTACAGAGCGACGATCGCGCATACGGCAGCACTTGCCGTCGGTTGGTCCGTTCCGGGATGTGCCATGGGCTGGGGCGGTGAGTGTACCTGTGGCGAGCAGTGCAAGTGTGTTGGCTGTCCAGAACACAACCCACAAACCTGAACATAAGAGTGACCGCATGTGTATTCATCTCGGCCCACTCGGTACCTCAGATATTTCGTCGCCACGATGGAACTGCACGTGGTGCGATGGCAATGTGCCCGAAGCTTTTGATCTTGACGTCAGAGGCAACGCCAGCGCCAGGGAAGTAAGTGTCATGAGCACCTTGCCTGGAACGCTCCTTCTCTTTGCGCTTGAGTTCGACTTTGGTGAGCTGGCGTGCCTCATATGCCTTCGTCGACTTGAGCAGTGTCGGCTCTGGCGTCGACGGGGATCCTTCTGAATCAGTGGGTGAAGCTGCGTCAGGTCCAGATCCGGCGATTTTCCTCTTTGAAACTGATTTGGGACGTTCCGGCAGTTCTTGCTGTCTCTGGCGACGCTCTTCGATTGCCTGGATTTGTGCGCGCTTGGTTTTCGCCGCCTCAATCGCCTTTCGTGACCGCTCCAGCAGCACTTCTTCGCTCGTGCCCTGAAATGAGTCAAACGTGGGATATGAGAGGATATTACAGTTAAATAACGCGAACATACGTACCGGTAAATTCTGTGGACTTGCATTTTTGTCCGCTCGATTCCTCTGAAGAGCATTAGATTCTTCATCCTTCTGCAGCTTGTAAAGCAGAATTTGCTGCTTCTTCTCCAGCAACTCCTGTTGTTTCTACTCAAATAACGAATGCATTAGGTGTGGCAGGCACTGACAACCCCCCTCGGTTTGGAACACACCTTGGCCTCGCGAGCTTCACGTTGCATCATTAAGTCTTTTTCTCGTTCAAGTTTCTCAGCAGCTCGACGTTCTTTCTCCTCTCGCCACGCCTCCAATTGTTCATTCTTTCTCGCTCTCTCCCTCAGTTTCTTTTCTTTTCGCTGTGCTTTCTCCTCCTCGGTCTCACCCCTTTCATCTAGGTCGAATCCTTCTTCTGCGCTCAAGTGATCCTGGTCTACTTCAACTTGGTGTAGTCCCTGACTGATGAGTTGTTGGCGCTCTTTTTCTTTTTTCACCTTCCATTGCTGGATCACCTCCTTTTTCTCTTGTACGAGGAGCAAATAGCTGATGTACCAGTCGTAATGATTCCGAACAGCATTATCGCTCTTGGTGACAACTGCTTTGATGCACTTTCGCAAAAACTTAGCAACCATAGCTTCAAAATCCACCACACTGCGACTGTCCTCTTGATTTGATGCAGGGCGAACCAATTGATTTGCCATGAGGATATCGTCTGTCAGGCCACACTTCAGCAACGTGGACGCAAACACTGCGTGCTCCCTGTCATCCCACCCGCCTTTAGTCCCACCGGATTGTAGAATTTGGTTGTTCAGCTGCCGAACACGTTTCACTAAATCAACCTCGCCCTTATTATCGTTTTGTTCAGGAGGATCCGTCTCTTCAATATCGAGAGTACGTTGGCTACTCGAGTTTGCACCGAGGCTCACATCGACAACTTCCTCGTCACCACGCCTTAATCGCATTGAAGCTTCGTGCTTGGATCGTACACCGTTTAGCTTGGCAGATTTTATCATCTTGCTTTGAGTTTTCTTGGCCGCATCCTCTTGCTCCCAGCTCTCCATCTTCTGAACGAAAAGTCCCAAGTCTCGATCCAAAAGTTTCTCCTCCAGCACGTAGGCATCGAACTTCTCGCGCTGCTTGACTCGGAAAGCACTCAGCGCTGCTTCAAACCCATCCATGGCCTCTTGTAGCTGCATGATAAATTGGGTTCCATCTCGCATGGCGTAGACCATTTGAGTCACCTCGTCGGCTTGAGACCGCAGCATGTTGAGCTGCTGCTGCATGTCACGCACATCCTCAACACGTCGATGGTCCCAGTCATCGACCTGCTTTTGAATCGAGACCGTTGTCACTGAACACTCACCCCCACTCCCACCACCACTGGATGCATCCCCTGCTGACGCGTAGAAGTTGTGCCACCATACCCGACACTCCTTTTCCACAATTCCGATCCGCTGGGAAAACTGCAACTGCTTCTCAATCCACTCGAGCTCGTCTCGCGTGGGCTTCCGCGCCGCCACCACGGACGCTGCCGTCGGATGCCGACGCCTCACACTCACAATCTTCTGTCGGAGACCGTGGTACGTCGCCGGTCCAGCGGTGTGGGTCGCTGGACGGATAGCGTCTGCTCCCTCTCCTACGACACACGACGGCACGGTCGTCCGCGGCCGCTCCGGGGCGGCCCGCTCGGTCTGGATACCGCCGCGTGCGCCTCGGATCGTCTCTCTCAGCCTCGCGGCTCTTGTCAGGCCGTTTGGTGGCGCGACCCGGCTCTCGATCACGGCCTCTACGGTGCGCGATGCGCGCGTCGAGTGGGGAAACACGGGCGACACGGGACTGGTTTCAACGCGAGGCTCTCGGCCGTCGGGCGAGAGCTGTAATAATACATGCTGTTCGTGGACGTGACGTTCGCTCGCGAGCCGCAGCTGCTGGAGACGGCGCGCCTGCTGCCCGCCGAGCGCCGTCGCGTCGCGCTGCCGACGCACGAACGGCACATACGCCGCCATGTCGAGGCGTTTCCCTTTGGGTGCTCGCGATGGCACCATGGAGTGGAGTGGTCAGTGACGATTGGTGGAAAAGGTTCTCTTCAACCTCCAAGGAAGGGAACAAAACACAAAACCGACCCAAGAATGATGGTTCGATTGATGTTGCGCGAAGGTCGCGCAACCATCAATCCAATCCCCCCCTTCCTCCTCCTCCCTCCTTTCACTCTCAGTCTTGGTTTGTCCTCCCAGTGGAGAGGTGAGAAACAAACCAATATGGCAGGCCGGGTGGGTTCGAACGGCGCGGCGCGAGGCGGCGGCGCGGCCAAGGAGCTCAAAGAAGAGACCTTTGTGCTGCGCGCGACGCCGTCGATCAAGCGGTACAACATCGCGCGCTTCGACGTTCCGGAGGTCCCCAAGTTTGCCGGCTGCGCGCAGCCCGTGATGATGTACCGCGAGCCGGAAAAAGTCCACGACGAGGACGAGGAAGAGAAGAAAGAAGAGGAAGTCGGGTACAACCCGGCGCTGCGCAAGCGCCGCCGTCGGCGCCGCAACACGCGCACGGCCAACTGGGTCATTGAGGACAATGAAGGCAAGAACAAGTTTGTCGGCGCGTTTGAAGGCGGCCAGAGCTCGATGTACTGCCTGTTTGTCAAGAACCGCCACAATGACGAGTTTAGCGTGATCCCCGTGGAGCAGTGGTTCCGCTTCAAAAAGCCGCTGAGCTACCGTACGCTCACGCTTGAAGAGGCCGAGGATCTGAACAATGAGAAGAAGCGCGCGGTCGAGCGCTGGCTCATGAAGCACAAGATGTTCAACGACGAGAAGACGGACGGCGGCGACGTGGTGGGCGGTCCGCGCTTGCGCACTGGTGCAGTCGGTGGCGGGGGCGCGAAGAAAGCTGGCGGCGCGGAGGATGACATTTTCGAGGTCAAGGAGAGCAAGCCCAAGCGTGCTGCCCCGCGCCCGAAGAAGGTCGAGACGGAGGCCACGGGTGAGGACGGCGGAGACTTTGACGAGAAGTTTGACGATGACGAAAGTGAAGCCGAGATCGACAACGATGACGCCAAGGTCATTGAATCGGACTCGGAGGAGGACGAGATTGTCGAGGGCGACGGCGCCGGCAAGCTGAACGAGACGGGCCAGGCAATGAAAGACCTTCTAAAGCGTGCGCAAAATGGCGATATTGATCCAGCGAACGATAAGGAGGACGGTGACGCTGATGACGGCTCCGACCCGGAGTACTCTGCTAAGGACATGGAGATGGTGCGCCGTGACCTTGGTGGCAACATCATCCGCGACCGGTCGGGTGCTCCTGTCACCGGAACTGACGATACAGCAAACGGCGCTACCGAGGCGGACAAGCCATCGGAAACTGGTGCAGGTGATGCGACCAAGTCAACCGGAAGCAGCACGCCCGAGACAGCAACGAACGGGAAGCGCAAGCGCGAAGACCCTGTGCCGGACCCGACTCCGACCAAGCCGACCAAGGCGGTGGCTGCGACACGTCTCACGGAGGCTGGTGTGCAGCAGGAGCTGATGCGATACGGTGGTCGCATGAAGAGTCGCGACCTGCTCAAGCGACTGAAGAAGTTGCTTGTAACGGATGACGACAAGGCAATGCTGAAGGATATCTTGCGCACGATTTGTGAGGTTGAGAAGGATGCAATTGAGGGCAACCTGTTCGTGCTCAAATCCCAGTTCCGCTAATAACCCTGCCTAGAAGCATGATGCAAGTATCTAGCCCGGCCTAGCTACCATATCCCATTTGCTCATCGAATGCTTCCTTCATGTTCGCAAAATCGTAAAACGCTAAAACAATACCTCCTCTCAGATCGTTGCAAGAGTCTTGATGTAATGTAGACGCATCGCAGCCTCAGCATCGCTCGAGAATCCGCGTCCAGCCTCGGGTTGAAACACGTAGTATGTTTCACCAGCTTCGATGGTATCCGCAAATCCGCACCACGCCATGAATGCCTTCTGTACCCCCACATCCATCATCCCAATGCTCGATGTAAAGAACTTGTTACTTGCTCGAATTTTCTGGAACTTCATGTCCTTCGGGGACGTAACGATGTTCTCCAGGTACCGAGAAACTGGACATGATGCATGTGAGAACTTGATGGATAACGTCATGAAAAACACGCGAGCATCTTACCTGCACTGATTGCCCCCGTCCGCTTTCCGTTGTCTACTGGGTCCAGGATACGACGCAGCTCACTGAGCGTCTCATCCTCAGACTTAGAGGGTGCCTCGCCGACAAAAGCCACAGCATCAACCAAGTGGTCACCGACGTCGAACTTGATAGCGCGGATTTGGGCAGGTTTCCCACTGATCGGGGGCAAACGGATTGAGAAATCACCTCCTCCACTTCCGCCGCAAGAGAAAATACGACCGAAGCTAGTCTTCACGTGAATGCAGTCAGTCCATGCTCCCTTGCGACCTGAAAAGCCGACAAGAAATTCGTTTTGGAAAAGTTGGTAATCAGCGGTCGGTGTGCTGATGGCATCGCGAGCTGCGCGGTTTCCAATAAGGGGTCCTTCGACAGTAACAGTTGAGCCGTCTCGAATTCTCTCGTAAATGAGCTGGATGCCATCGAAGAATTCGCCTCCCCACACTATCAAACGTAGACGATGAAATGAGAAAATTATGAATAACAATCAGCCACAATCAAACTTACTTTTCACGCGGCATACACGATAGCCTGACTGCAAGGTTGCTTCAGGTTGGGTGCAGGATATATCAGGTCGAATGCCAGATGCGTCAAAAGCCTGGAGAGGAGGCCAACACACAAACCGCTCCTTCATCGCATGGTTGAAAAGTTGAATCTTCTCATCGATGAGCCCAGTGAGCACTGCAACGTGGGAAATAACTGGAATAACAGCATCTTGGTCATGACTTCGATTCACTACGGCAGACGACTGGAAAGTCATTTTCGACGGCGGTTTCTTGTTGGTGAACTTCTCTGTGTTTGTGTGGGCTCGCGCAACTTCCTTCGCATTCACATATACAACGACTCCGTGCTCGTCATACGCTGCGGCAAAATGATAGTACAAACCAAGATGCACAATCGGCAGAGACGCCACAACCTCTCCATCTCTTGAGATGGCTTCAACAACGAAAGCTTCTTTGTTGTGCTCAGAACGGACGAGAACCGACGCACATTCACTTTCATCGCTGATGCGGAGCGAGAAAACGGTGCCAACCTTCGAAATCTCAGCGACTGCGGGGTCAAAACGGGCAAGCCATGATACCACAAAAGGATGATTCTTCGGGGTGGGAATGACCACTTGTCTTCCCGACAATAGTTGTACACCGAAAGCGAGCTTCACTTCACCATTGGCAGAGGGAATGAGAAACGGTTTCCTGAGCGGGGCACTGGACTCCCCATGATGTCCTTTTCCGGAGACATCAACCAAAACACTAGACGAGTCCTTCAACTTAGAATCCTGAAGTGGTAAGTATAGTTCCACTCCGTGCGACAAAATGAAGTCTTGAATTCCACCTGGTTCTGGGCATAACAGCGAGGCCAACCCATGCGGAGAGAAATTTCTTGCTTGGATGACAGCAATATCTTGCAAGGCTTGAGCAGCACGCTCAGTGGGAGATACGTCAGGTGCATGGAGCGATCTCTGATGCATGCATGATGGATTGTTGCAGCTCTTTCCACGATCACATCCCAGTAACATAGTCTTCACAAGATTCTGAGTCAAGTCTCCGACTGAAATTCGAGTTCCTGAGGTGTTGTGATTGATGCTCTGTACGTCAGAGGCCACGGACTTGTCAGAGGTTTGACCATCTTCTTTCCGCTGACTCTTCCACTCCTCAGACCCAGATATACGGCCTTGAACTTCCTCATCAGTTGCTGTGCGTCCTCGGATGAATTCTGCTCGCTCTAGTACCGCTCGCTCGTCGAGAATCCGAGCTCTATCCGGGGGGACCAATCTTCTCAACGTTTGGTTCATTTCTTGTATTGTCGATGCTAGCCATGCTTCGCTCACTTCAGTGCGACGGAATTTCATGTCATCCCAGTTTTGAGTGTATCGCTGAGCCGTGTCAACCACTTCTTCGTGAGAGAATGAGAAGATGTAAGAAAGTTTTTTCCCCCAGCCGACTTCATAGGTCAGCGGTCGATCAAGCTGGTCTTCACATGAATCACAATGCAGCCATCGCTTGAAATGTTCTGAGTAAACTTCTGTCCACACGTGATCTGTGACATCAAGGACGTAGCGAGCTTCGAAACCCATCGCACGGCAGCAGAGTGTGAAACAGTTGGCCCATTCACCACATCGCCCAGTGCGAGTGTCAAGAAGTTTCACGGGGTTATTATACCGTGGGAACCGTGTGAAACTGCGACACTGAGAGCATTGATACACCTCTACTCGGCTTGCTTCACCTGCCACTTCCTCGGGGGTTGCCGGAGGGTCCGTGCGGACAAGTTGGGTCTTCTCAAACGAGCAGACCGAACATTTTGGCTGGTTCATCCAGGAGAAGAATTCGCGCTTGAACCAGTGAGTTAACTGCATGACCAGTTCATCTTGGTAAGCGGGGAGAGGAGTGGGATTCGCTCGAGCGCGTTCGTGGAGGGTTGTGACTGGGATGCGCTTGAGTGCTTCTGCTTGCACAAGGGGGTTCTCGTACGTTTTCACACGCTCCATGCCTCCCACCAAACGGCTCCGCATACCGGGCTGATACTGGCGGTAATGATTTTCCAAGAAGGAGTTGTCCGCCCGTTGGCGTGCACTTTCAAGGCTGGACAGGACCACATCACTTTGAGGTGAGCGACCAGCTGGAACTACGGGGCCTGACACCTCACTGCTCGCATGCCGGCTCTGAAACAAGCACTCGCCAAATGCACCATGTACAGTGGCGCACGTGAAGCCCCCAAGTGGAGACAACTTGTAACCAAGATAGAGTGGCTCGCTTCCAGCGCACCCCTCATTCAAGTTCATCGGTATCTTGATGAATCCTTCTGGGACGTGCGAGTTGCCAACAACGATCACGACCTCAGTGATCGCGTAGGAGTTCGAGCTTTCCTCCTGACTGGACGATACAGTTTCATAGCTGAGAATGACTGATACATCGCTTTCGTTGCCACTGTTGCAGTCGATAGGTAGACAAACTCGCGCCTTGACATGAGATTGTTGACCATTCTCCTCGCTACACTGTTGGTGGGCTACAAAGAGTTGAGTCACTGCCCGTGCTCCACCTGCCCCGCCATAGCCACAACTCAGTATTACTCGTTCCAAACGTACAAGATGAAGAAATTCGCACCTCGTTTAACGAAGAGATGCACGAAGTCCCCCGAGGCGGAAAAGTTCAAATCTCCTCGCACTTTCGTAAACCCTGGAGGTGTGGGCACATCAGCCTCGCCAGCAACGACAAGCAGTTCCGAGATAAACCGGGCACCCAGCTGTTTGGAGGATTGCCAGTCCAATGGAGTCACCATAGTCGTATCTACATGCGAAGAATCCATGAGATTTGCAACACGCAGAGAGGAGTGATATCAGATACACACATACCTGTGCTGCACGTCGCAGCACACGCCCCACACACCAACTGGTCCGTGTCACCGCCGCTAATCGCCCGGAATGCCGGCTGTACAACGGGTAGATCGCCAAACGTACACCGCGTGCAGATCTGCCGCCAGTCGGCCGGCACTTGTTGGTCCACGCCCCCGGTACACAACGCGTTAACGACAAACACGCGCTCGCAGAGTCCATCTCGCGAAACCGGGAGTGACGGCAGCGCCAACGACGCGTTCTTAAACGGCGATGTGATGATCTCACCACGCGAGCTCACGAGGATCTGTTCCTCCGGCAGCAAGCCGACGAGCGAGAGGATTTGGCACTGCAACAACTCCACGTTGATGCCTTCGTTCGGCTCGACCGCGGCTTGCACATAATGCCTATAGATACGGAAAGGAAGACAACCCTCAGCGCTTCGTCCAGATAAACTACATTACGGTCCAAGGCACCGGAATTCTCACTCTTGGCGCTCGTATACGACGACGACGTCGACCAAGTTTCCCCTCGTGGCCTCCGCCATCTTGCTTTGTGTTCCCCCAAAGAGTTCCCTTCGCGCAACCTCCGCGACCTGACTATCACTCTCTTCAAGCAACGTGTTTCATCGAACCTTCGAAGCGCTTCACGCTGCGACAAAAAACCTTGGGTTTCATCTCTGGTCCTGTTTCCTCCACCTTCGTGCAACATGTGAAACGCTCCCCACAAGGTCGCAGCCACAAAAGGCGATTGATCGCCATCACCATCATCATCATCTCCGCGCCATTCTCCATTGCGCCGCCCGTCGCATGACCCTGACGCGCGCATAAGTGTCTCTCGGTGATCCCCTTGTTCCCACGTCCGTCCATGCTGCGTAGCTCGCTGTCGCTGTGGCGCCGGCGCCACGCGCGGCCGTTTTTCTCGTTCGCGAACCCGCTGACGAGCGCCGAGGCGCTGACCAAGAGCCACCACGAGACCAAAGTCGTGCCGTTCTCGCCCGAAGAGATGTACGACGTCGTGGCCGACGTGGACCGGTACCACGAGTTTTTGCCGTTCTGCGTCGACTCGAAGGTGCTGCGGCGCCCGAACGACAACGTCATGGAGGCGTCGCTGCGGATCGGCTTCAAGGTCTTTACAGAGGCGTACACGTCGCGCGTGATCATGAAGCGGCCCGAAAAGATCGTGATCAAGTCAATCGAGTCGCCGACGTTCAAGCGCATTGAAAGGTAGCGTGGAGCGTGTGTGTGCGCATGGAGATTCGAGGGAGCGGTCGCTCATGTTGTTGTGGGTTATGGGTGTGTTTAGTGAGTGGGTGTTTCGTCGGCTACCGAACCCGAACACGTGTGAGGTCAACTTCCGTGTGACGTTCGAGGTCGCATCGTTTCTCCACGCGAACGCCATTCAGCTCTTCTTCGACGACGTCGCGGTCACGCAACTGAACGCGTTCATTGGCCGCGCAGCCAAGCTCCAGAGTCTTAACCGTCGCTGTGCCGCCCAGAGCCAGCAGACTGCGGTCCCGCAAGCGCAGCAACAGCAAGTTCCACAGCAAACCACTACCACAGGTTTTAACGGTGGCATGCCCGTTGCGAAAACGGCCACTCGAACAGCAGCGACAGCGCCCGCAGCAGCCACTACATCGACCAACCCAGCCGACCAAGACGATCCGTTGTGTGCAGTCATCCACAAGGCGGCCTCGGTCATCCGCGCCGATGTGTGGTCGCAAGACTACGAAAGGCTACGCCAGACGTTCTCCAAGTACGCGATTGACAGAGAAAAGCTGTACTTTGGTGCATTCGTGAAAGCCTGCCGTGAACTTGGCTGCGACCATGAAGATCTGCGACACATCGGCGAGAACTCGGCGCTTGCAGGTGCCATTTTCTCCAGTTTCGAGTACAGTTCGACCCCCAAGGACTGGCTCAACCTTGAAGAGTTCACTGTCGGTGTGTACTTGATGACAAAGGGCACAGTAGAGGAGAAAGCCCACACGCTGTTCCATATCATTGACAGCGGGGGTGATGGTAAGATTAGCCGTGAAGAGCTACGTCGAGCTATGGAGCGACGAATCCGTACGGTCAAGAAAATCTTCCCCAAGCTGCTCAAGGACCAGGTCAAGCTCCAGATGGAGGGATCGGATGTGAGCTCGCTCGGCGATCGTGCGAACGAGGCGATGTCCGATGGCCTGGCCGTGATCGAACGGCTGATGGAGGAAATCGAACAGGATATCCCCCTAGCGGTCAATCAGATCTTCTTGGAGGCTGATCTTGACCAAGACGATTTCATCACACAGGATGAGTGGCTCTTTGCATGGCAGCTCCACCCCGAGTTCGTGGAGCTCATGACCATTGACGGTATGAAGAAAGTCGCTCAGTGGGCGTCGGTCGTGAGCACGGAGGAAGAAAGCGATGGGGATGAAAGTGACGGTGACGGAGGCAAGAAGAGAGACACCCGGTTAACCTACGTTGACTGAGACCTCTCAGGCCTCAAAAGCAGGTGTACTACACAACACGCAAATCGATAATACATTCAAGATCAACGCAAACTCCTGGGCGTGTACCACCGCCACCTTCACTTGCCGCTCGCTGGATTCTCCCTCGAGTCAAGTTGAAGAGGCTTTGACGTTCTTGACGGACTTATGGGTGGCTGCGTGGCGAATTTGAGTCATGTGCGAATGAAGAAGCGACTACGCTAGATGTTTTTATTTTGAAGCCTGCTGCCATCCCCGTGAGCGGGTCTCTCAGAGAGAGAGAGAAATCTCCACTCAACATCGCATGAGCCACAGAACTGAACCACTGCAACTCTCAAGTCAACGACCTCTACAATGCGATGATTCAGGTGGGGCCACCACGCATCGACATCAGTCGAATCCTCTCCCGAAGCCTTCCAAATCGAATACTCTCAGCCATCGGAGAATCTGCCGCCATGCCAGCTGGAATGCCAGCAGATCCACGATGGTGTAGAGTTGCAGGCACACCAGTCGCGGGTGACCCTCGAAATGCCAACTCGGATGTGAACGGCCGGCACCCAGTACGAGTCACTGAATTGCTCAGTTTCCGATTTTCGTTCTCGCGCTCCAAGCATCTTCATGGTCTCCAGCGTCTCGTACGCCGCGCTCGCGGTCGCCGCCGTCGTCGCCGGCACCGCGCAGGCCCACCAGACGGTCTACATCCCGGCGCCGACCTTCACGACGACCGACAAGACCACCAAGACCAACCCCATCGCGTTCCTTGAGAACCAGGGCTACTCACCGACCGAGGACATC